>KZ069589.1:17138-34471 GCA_002091845.1 Anopheles cracens
TAAAATAACACCGCGGTTGGTCGACCGAAAAACATTATAATAGCATATCCTATCCCCTCCCCCAGCTAGCCAGTCCCATCACGGCTGCGAGCACACGAGCCTTTCGAAATGAGAAAATTTAGCCCCGGACGCGCAACCTGCCCTGGAGGACCGGGCAACCTCATGTCGCAACCGTTCCGCCGGCTTGATGCACTCGAAACAGGGGTTGAACTGGGTTGGGGGTTGGTTTGCCAAATCAGCATAAACAGATAGCTGTTTGGTTGCCGATGAAAGATGGCAACAGGAACCCATCTCCAGACCAGAGCTTGGGGTGGATCAGGCAGCAGGGTACAACACCGGTGCCAGTGTTTCGTCGTTTCGCATAATTCGCGGGCCGAAGCACCCAGCGGGCGAAAGAATTGTGGCGCGCGGGGTGTGAAATCTAAGCGTATCTAATTTTATTCCGACTGTCCCGTTAAAAAGGATAGCCCGGTCCTGTGTGGCACAAACTGACCCACCGCAATCCATCCCATCCCGCCATCCCGCCCGTATCCGGGCGTTGTTCGGAGGGGGGTTGTTCACCAGGCCCACCAAACCACCCACCCACCCTCTCCGACCGGAACGGATTGCGCCGCGTACTGATTGTATGTCATGTCCGTATAGATGTCGTTTTAATAATAATTAACTGTCATTGTCACATATAAACGCATATAAATAAAACTTATCGGGTTCTCCGGAGTTTTCGGGAAAATATCTCCGGTGCAGAGTGCCGTTTTCGAAAACACCTCCCAGTTGGACCTCCCCCTCTCCCCACAACCCTCCGGCACCGCTCTTAAGAGCAGGTTCCGCCGTTCCCTGCGGCATTGCCCGCGTGGAAAAAGTGTCCACCCGAGTGGGCGGGGGGGTTTCGCCCGGTGATTCGCGATGCGCCCGGGCCCCAAAAAGGTCAAAACGGAACGGAACGGAAGGATATGATGCATTTCGTTTCGTCGCTATTTGAACCGCGTCGGCTGGCGGTGTGTTGTGTTGTGCGCTGTTGGGAGGAGGACGAACGTTGGCGCAATCTAGTGCATTTGCATTCGATTGACACGTACGCACCACCGCCACTTCAGCACTGCCTACTCCGGCGACCGTTTCGGAACAGACAAGCCATCGGAAACCGTAAATTATTTATGCAAAACACAATCGCGCGTACACACACACGCGCGCGGATGCAAACGAAAAACCTAATGGACCAATCTAATTGCAGGTGATTATGAGGTGAAAATGTATTCTTTATTGTGTGTAATAGTAATAAGTTTTCGTTTGCCAATCGGGAGGAAATGGGCATGGGATTTACTGCGAATGAAACTAGCGCACACACTAATCGAACACGGATCGAGCCGGATGCTTCGATGTGTAGTTTAATTGTCCGGGGGTGGAAGAGAGGAGTGCTTCGTATAGAAAAATGTCTCGATGGTGCGATTAGTGAATTTATGACGCATGGTTAACAGTCTATTCGGTGTGGGCTTTTGAGGTTGACAATCAAGCGTTGTAAATCAAATGTTGTAATTTAAGTGGATTAGATCCAGCTAATAATGGTGGCCTGTAAAACATTGATGAGGATACTCATTTTCGCTACGTAAAAATGTATCTATTTCCATGACCAGAGTCATAAACAGAATGCCGGGAAACATGCTTCTTGTATTTAGAGTAGCTCGAGCCGCGTCTTTCCGAGGAAACAAAAACAGTTTCCAATGCGTATAATCGTATAATCATCAGAATCAGGATGTGTTTCAAAGAGACATAAGAGAAACTCTTGTTAGAAACAAGAAAAAAAGAAGAGAGATAATGTCGCGTATGGAGAGTTTGTTGTAGTTAGTAATCTTAAGCAAAAAATTGCAATATAAAAGAAAAGTAAGTCAACTATAAACAAAAACACTATTAACAAAACGAAACTATACACAAAACGAAACAACTATTGAAACTATTGATATCAGGATCTGGATTTGTAATAGGGAGAAATAATAAAACCTCAAATTAAAGCAATTGATTGCAAATTGAAGCAAACAATTGATATCTGGATTTGTATTAGGGAGACATAAGACAAACTCAGAGCCATTAGAAAAGAGGCTAAATAAATAAGAAATGTTAAAAACGATAGAAAAAGAGATAATCTCTATATACGAAAGTTCTCTGTAGTTAGTAATCTTAAGCTAAAAATTACAATATAAATGAAAAGTAAGTCAACTATCAACAAACACCACTATAGACCAAACGGAACAAAAAACTATTGATATTGATAGGACAATAAACTATTGATTGATATATGAAAGATACAATCTGTTACATAATAATATGGCTATTTGTTATTCAGTTGCAACTAAAACTGAAACAAGAAGAGAGAAAAAATGATGATCTGCTTAGTTGTAAACAATAGTATAAATTGAACCAAATTATCTAAAGTAAATCTGAAATCTAAAAATCAATATAATAAAATGATAAGATAAAAAAATCAATATTAATAAACATTTGAATCCGAATTCTGAAATTAGTCATGTTACAGAATTTACAAGCTATAAGCTAAACCAATTTAAAATAATCCAATTTAGTGTGATAAAGTTCTGGAGAAGTTTCTGGGTTGGGGGTTGGTTTGCCAAATCAGCATAAACAGATAGCTGTTTGGTTGCCGATGAAAGATGGCAACAGGAACCCATCTCCAGACCAGAGCTTGGGGTGGATCAGGCAGCAGGGTACAACACCGGTGCCAGTGTTTCGTCGTTTCGCATAATTCGCGGGCCGAAGCACCCAGCGGGCGAAAGAATTGTGGCGCGCGGGGTGTGAAATCTAAGCGTATCTAATTTTATTCCGACTGTCCCGTTAAAAAGGATAGCCCGGTCCTGTGTGGCACAAACTGACCCACCGCAATCCATCCCATCCCGCCATCCCGCCCGTATCCGGGCGTTGTTCGGAGGGGGGTTGTTCACCAGGCCCACCAAACCACCCACCCACCCTCTCCGACCGGAACGGATTGCGCCGCGTACTGATTGTATGTCATGTCCGTATAGATGTCGTTTTAATAATAATTAACTGTCATTGTCACATATAAACGCATATAAATAAAACTTATCGGGTTCTCCGGAGTTTTCGGGAAAATATCTCCGGTGCAGAGTGCCGTTTTCGAAAACACCTCCCAGTTGGACCTCCCCCTCTCCCCACAACCCTCCGGCACCGCTCTTAAGAGCAGGTTCCGCCGTTCCCTGCGGCATTGCCCGCGTGGAAAAAGTGTCCACCCGAGTGGGCGGGGGGGTTTCGCCCGGTGATTCGCGATGCGCCCGGGCCCCAAAAAGGTCAAAACGGAACGGAACGGAAGGATATGATGCATTTCGTTTCGTCGCTATTTGAACCGCGTCGGCTGGCGGTGTGTTGTGTTGTGCGCTGTTGGGAGGAGGACGAACGTTGGCGCAATCTAGTGCATTTGCATTCGATTGACACGTACGCACCACCGCCACTTCAGCACTGCCTACTCCGGCGACCGTTTCGGAACAGACAAGCCATCGGAAACCGTAAATTATTTATGCAAAACACAATCGCGCGTACACACACACGCGCGCGGATGCAAACGAAAAACCTAATGGACCAATCTAATTGCAGGTGATTATGAGGTGAAAATGTATTCTTTATTGTGTGTAATAGTAATAAGTTTTCGTTTGCCAATCGGGAGGAAATGGGCATGGGATTTACTGCGAATGAAACTAGCGCACACACTAATCGAACACGGATCGAGCCGGATGCTTCGATGTGTAGTTTAATTGTCCGGGGGTGGAAGAGAGGAGTGCTTCGTATAGAAAAATGTCTCGATGGTGCGATTAGTGAATTTATGACGCATGGTTAACAGTCTATTCGGTGTGGGCTTTTGAGGTTGACAATCAAGCGTTGTAAATCAAATGTTGTAATTTAAGTGGATTAGATCCAGCTAATAATGGTGGCCTGTAAAACATTGATGAGGATACTCATTTTCGCTACGTAAAAATGTATCTATTTCCATGACCAGAGTCATAAACAGAATGCCGGGAAACATGCTTCTTGTATTTAGAGTAGCTCGAGCCGCGTCTTTCCGAGGAAACAAAAACAGTTTCCAATGCGTATAATCGTATAATCATCAGAATCAGGATGTGTTTCAAAGAGACATAAGAGAAACTCTTGTTAGAAACAAGAAAAAAAGAAGAGAGATAATGTCGCGTATGGAGAGTTTGTTGTAGTTAGTAATCTTAAGCAAAAAATTGCAATATAAAAGAAAAGTAAGTCAACTATAAACAAAAACACTATTAACAAAACGAAACTATACACAAAACGAAACAACTATTGAAACTATTGATATCAGGATCTGGATTTGTAATAGGGAGAAATAATAAAACCTCAAATTAAAGCAATTGATTGCAAATTGAAGCAAACAATTGATATCTGGATTTGTATTAGGGAGACATAAGACAAACTCAGAGCCATTAGAAAAGAGGCTAAATAAATAAGAAATGTTAAAAACGATAGAAAAAGAGATAATCTCTATATACGAAAGTTCTCTGTAGTTAGTAATCTTAAGCTAAAAATTACAATATAAATGAAAAGTAAGTCAACTATCAACAAACACCACTATAGACCAAACGGAACAAAAAACTATTGATATTGATAGGACAATAAACTATTGATTGATATATGAAAGATACAATCTGTTACATAATAATATGGCTATTTGTTATTCAGTTGCAACTAAAACTGAAACAAGAAGAGAGAAAAAATGATGATCTGCTTAGTTGTAAACAATAGTATAAATTGAACCAAATTATCTAAAGTAAATCTGAAATCTAAAAATCAATATAATAAAATGATAAGATAAAAAAATCAATATTAATAAACATTTGAATCCGAATTCTGAAATTAGTCATGTTACAGAATTTACAAGCTATAAGCTAAACCAATTTAAAATAATCCAATTTAGTGTGATAAAGTTCTGGAGAAGTTTACACTGACAAACGTTTTATTATTACATCCATGTATATATTATTGTTTGCTTCAAAATGATTTAAATGATCATATGTCACCAATTCAGGAACAAAATTATCGTTTATAGTTGGCATCCCTCTGATTGCAATATCTAAAGATTGTCATAGAAAAACCGATAAACAATAGTTTCGAATATTCGAAACAGTCCACAAGTATCTTCTGATTTATAGTAAACTGAAACCAATTAATTGGAACCAAAACATTGCAAAACTCACTAGACAACAATTCCAATCCAAATCCAATAGTTGTTAGTAACATGGGATTCTCATTTCGATTTAAAATTGCTAGATACGATCAAAACTTTCCGGAAGATATAACTCTTCCAAATGACTGTATCTGACACAATTCACTTAACGATCCTTTGTAGCTGCAAATACTATCTGCCTCGCCCAAACATCGATCGCTGTTAGCTGGCTCGTTATCGCCCCATAAATCCACGCCGCGCCTGCCGCTCTAGGTCATATTTGGGGATGAAAAATCATCAACACCGTCATGCACTCACTGCCCACCGACTTTGTTTGCTCGACCGCAACGACTTTTGCCCCGCAGAATAAATATTTCTAATGGTACAGCACAACAATCATTCTATTATTAATAGTTACCCCCTACGGGCGCGGTGGAAGCGCAGTAAACGACATGCAAAATACCACCCTATCCCTTCGCCCACAGGCCCCCTCCCCGTCCGAAGCCCTCGGTTACCAGCCTGCAACGGAGTGAGGCGAGCTAAATCATACCTTTCATCGAAACGATCAATTTGCGTCAAATTTGCACCGACGCAGCCACCGCAACACTACTGGTTTTCGGGACAGGGAGGGCGGCACTGGGTGCCGGCGAAAGACCCGGAACCCCGTTTCGGGATCCTTATGGGCACGTTAGCACAACTAAACGCAACGCGCAGTGGAGAACAAGAGAGAGCGAGAGTGAGAGAGAATTGAACGAAAAAGCCACGATGACCCGGAGTGAGGCGAGCTAAATCATACCTTTCATCGAAACGATCAATTTGCGTCAAATTTGCACCGACGCAGCCACCGCAACACTGCAACACTGCGGCCGTGGCACCGGCAAATGCCATCGGCCGCATCGAACTTGCAATCTTCGGCATCGGTTGCGGATCGGAGCACACATCGACGCTTAGGAAGCGAACGAGACCGAGGAGGCATTTGATTCCATTGAAATTTATTACCATTGATACATCAGAAGCCAACGATTTATTCAACGCTTCTTACGACGTGCACCGGACACGTAAAGATTTCCCGAACTGAGAAAACAAAACCCCAAACCCGGTGCGAGTGTGTTCGAGGGCAATTGTGTGCTTTCGGTGCAGAAAATCGGTCGGAAAACAGCCGTCCCCGCGGGCCGGGTGCATGTTTCTCACCGAGCGGCCTCCAAGAACATTGTGGTCGGGCAAGTCCCGTTTCGGTCCGGCACATCCCGATGCGAGCGAAAAGGAACGAGCCGAACACATAGAGCACTCGCATGAATCATAATAATTTACTGGATACTTTGCTGCTTATAATATAGTCATGCATGTACACCGTGATAATGTACACCGCTCACGGCAATTTGTTTGCACGATGCGCTCCACCCAGGCGCGCTGGTTGCTGGTTTTCGGGACAGGGAGGGCGGCACTGGGTGCCGGCGAAAGACCCGGAACCCCGTTTCGGGATCCTTATGGGCACGTTGGCACAACTAAACGCAACGCGCAGTGGAGAACAAGAGAGAGCGAGAGTGAGAGAGAATTGAACGAAAAAGCCACGATGACCCGAAGGATCCACTTCGAAGCGGGCTCGACGATTGTCGTGCCTCTAAAAGGGCTTCAATTCGGCATCCCATCAATCACGGCGCACGGCGGTGCATCGAACGCGGTCCTTGGTGAGACCGGGGCCAACGTGTCCACCGAGTTAATCACACTCACACAAACCGAAGTAACGCTCGGGAGGCCCCCGGTCAGCAGGCCTGCCTGATTTATCGCGCCACTAGCAGGGTGCTAAAAGCTTGTCACTTCCGTAGAAGGCAAAAGGACGTTCGCTCGGACCCTCGGAAGGCGACGGCACACAAACACTCTCCCACCGTGCTGCTGCCGTATTATTTATTGTGCCAATGGATAGAATAATTCACATTCGCTTCAAAACTACGGCCATTTGCTGTGGCCGCAACGCACACGGCCGTGGGCTACCGTGCAGTGGTGCAAGCGAAGCAAAGCGAAGGCACACACGAACAGGATGCAACTCCCGCTGCACGCTGGTAGCAATATCGGTCTAAGAATCGGTGGTCGACGCGCGCGCGCGCTCCAGAGGGAGGTACATTTTTAATCGACAATATGCGAAACCCATCCTCGGCAAGGGAAGCGACTTTCTTTTCGGCATCGTCGGGCAAAAGGACGGGCACCCGGGCGCAGTGGAGTGGCGCGATTAGAACGGGTTGAAATTTACGGTCGAAATAAATCATCGATTGTCAGTAATTAGTTTGTGGCTGTGACGTTTATGTTCGACGGGCTCGCCGGCGCGCAATACGCGCGTGGTGGGCTTTTAATTTACGACTAGCGCGCGACCCCACGAGGGTGGTGGTGGGGGAGGGGAAGGATCCGGCACCGTGGTGGGGTCACCCTGCTGCGACGCACGCCGGGTTGGTCAAGTTTGGGCACGGCCAAGAACCAGACGGTGGCCATCGCCCGGTAGCCCGAGCTACCCCCTCCCGAAAAAACCGGAAATAAAGTAAGCCACGTGGCGTCGGAGATGAGGGTGTGAGGGGAGGTGCCCACACGCCGATGGGGTGGATCTTATAAAATTGTCAATTAAAATGATTGATAGACTGACGCGTACCTCTCTACGGTACTTAAGTTTCCGTGGCGTTGGCCGTGGCGTTGCGAGGAACTAGGACACAAATGGCTCATTTCCACTTCCTTCCCGGCCAGGCCAGGCGGCTTGGAACGGTAAAATATGACGGTTCAAAACCGCTCGGAAGGTGTCCGATTGCAGTGCCCGTCGCAGGTCCGCATGCAAAAGCGGGCGACGAGCGGCCCCGAAAGCTGCTAAACTCGTTTTGCGAACGCGGCAGGATGACGCGCATCGTGCCCGGTTGTGACCTAATATATTGCCCACCCCGGCTCACACGCAGCTTGGTCTAGGGGTCCGGAAGGTTGGCGCCTCTTCCCTGGGACGATTCTCGCGCGGGCCCGCGCGCACACAGACACACCAAAAGGCGAGATGCTGCACGCCGGTGATTATGCCGGGCGATAATTAAGAGAGTATCGTCTGCGAGAAGCGTTTGTGTGGCTCAATAACGTTTCGATATCATCGCCCTAATAGGCTACTAATTGACTGCCATTAGGTCCGGCGAATCGGTCACCACGGTCACGCGGACACACTACACTCGGATCCGGCTTGTTGCGGCCTCCAAAGTGTCGCGACAGCCCTGACGCTGCTGACGACGTTCTGAGCTACCCAGTGCTCACTTTTTCGGCACATTTCTGTGTGTTCGTCCGCAAACCGATCATTATTAAGATGATTAATCTGATGGTTTATCCGCTCTCCGTTCCAGGATCGAAGCCGAAAAAAGATGCATTAGCCATGCGCCGACTTTAATATATTATCGAGCACCATATTTTCATCCACCCTCCACTAATCCCATGTTGCAAATTGGTCGCACAACGTTGGGAAACGTTTTATTTATTTGTTTTTTCGATATTTATTTCGCCGACTCGGTAGATCCGCGTCCCGACAAAGTCTTGAAGTCCGTCCGACAGATCGTCCCACAATCGCGGTCGGCCGTCGGCGGGAGTTCGCGCTGACGATGATCGCACGCTGGACGGGAATTTGTCATCTGATTTATGGCAGGCAGCGCTCTGGCCCCATGGCATGCGCGTAGGATGGCGAGCAACGTATGAGAAACAACTGTCAACTGTCGTGCCTCGACGTTGGAGGGAAGTCCGCCACACCATATCGAAAATGTCGGCAAAGTTTTGTGCGTAATGCTGGTCTTCTCGTGGCCAAAAGAAGACACAAATCACTCTCCTTCCTCGTAATCGGTTCGACTCGAACCCGTTCCTTCCACACTGCCCCAGAGGGGGTGGGCTGAACACTCGCCTGTCGAACGCCCGGGAAATGCCAAGGGCAATATACTTGATGGAGTTTAATATTAGCTTCCGCTTGATTTATGATCGAGCGCCATAAATCTGTCCGATGCCCGGGCGTGGGTATCTATCCCCCGTGCGCACACCACAAACCCATGCGCTCATGTCGCTGCCAATATCTGCGAGAATCAAGTCACCCCACCCGAAGGCGTCAACTGTCACTGCAGTGATCACAGACCGGCGGTTCGGCATGTGCGCCGGCAAATCATTTCCTCGCGCTAAACAAACTAATTACGTGATAATAAAACTTACGCCGCGCGCGCGCGCTGGGGAATTTGATCGATAACGACCGTCGAGTGCCGCCGTGCTAAATCATGATGGCTTCGCCAAACATCCAGGCGAAACGAGTCGCGCGGAAACCTTCTCTTCCTCGGCCGGAGAAAGCGAATGGTTTTTTGATCGGTGGAGCGCGGTTGAGGAATGGATGAGTGAAGTGGTGCCAAATGATGGACGGGAAAGGCGTGATAGCGCGCCGCTAAATGTATGTCAAGAGCCCACATGCACGACGAACGAGAGAGCGAGAGACGCATAAAAAACTGATCAGAAAATGAGTCTGTTTCGGTTGGCCCGCAAGAAAAAGACACCCACCTCAAGAATCCGATATTGCGAATGACGAATTGGTTCGGTTTTTTTTGTTTTTATTAGATATGATGTTTGATTATTCAATCAATAATTATAAATTAATGTTAGCTACCACATTCAATACTTATCCATGTTATGGATCAGATCTCTTCTGAAAATCAAATTCTGCAGCATTAATTAGGCTTTTCTACTAGAACACCGCAAAATTCTCTGCCACCATGCACACAGGCCCAAACCTTTGCTTTGTTATTGCTCACCCGGTGCAGCCTCACCTTCGCTTACGTGTACAAGTCCTTTCCATTTTATTAAATCAAATCACAAACTGTTGATTTATTTCCCCAGCGCTGACACGTAATGGCACAAGTACTGCGTACAGCTGATCTTACCGCATCGCGCCGTCACGCCGTTTCGCGCGTTCGAAACCCGAAGCAAACGTCATCCTGTGCCAAGGTGTAAATCATTCACCGTTGAGCCTTTTGCCTTTTGCATCGCCACCGGCAGCACGCTAACACATAAATCGCAACCAGCAACCACCGCGTGGACGCAGCATACGAAAGCACACAGACTCACTCACTCACTCACAACCCCCTCGGCGTAGGCTTCGGATAAATGGGAAGGTAAGCTACCTGTCACAGCATAAGCCACGAACCGCGAGGTCCTGTTTATGACCGCAGCGAGCCACCGCATCACAGCCCACAGGCCCGGGCACATCGCGGGCCCGTCCCCGTAAACAAACAGATCGCTCACGCCCGCGAGCACCAGTCCGCGACAGGCGCTAGACGAGGCGAAATCAACAGTGCGACAGAAACCGAAAAAACCTTAACAACACCTCGAAACAGCTTTCATTATCTGCCTCCCCGAGAGTGTGCGCGGGACACGCGTGGAGCGAAAGGAAGCCTGGCTTCCCAGCTGACACGGTGCGAAACGTGGCGCGAAGCTCTGGAGCGAACCGGGAGGGAAAAATGGAAACAAAACGAGCCTGTAATGCAGTGAGACACAATTGTGAGGCGGGCAGCAGCGGTGCAGAAAACCTGCATGTTCATACGCCGTAAAAAACCCCTAGGTGGCTACGGTTTGAAACACGAATGACATACATAGATCCTTGACGGCCTATAACTGTCGCTTGGCAGGTTGTCCATGTCACAACTCAACGCGACACCGCACGTTCCGCGCACACTTCCGGGTGTGTGTGCGAGTGGGTTTTTGTTCCACTGCTTTCTTACTCTTTCACCGCGTATCATACCATGTCGCGCTTCCTGTGGCCGGAAGCCCATCCTGCCGATGTCTTCCCACAACGGCCAAAACCGCTTCAAAACCGCCAGCTCGTCCGCCCGACAGTGACTGTATCGGCATGGGCACTAGAAATGAGAATGAACAAAAAAAAATCCCTGTGGGGAAACTGCAACAAGCGCGAAACAGGTAACAGGCGCTTTTACAATCCCTGGCATGCGCTTCGCGCACGATGAGTGGCGCGTGTCCAGCGAACGGTGAACGAGCAGGAGAAAAAAGCACACCACTTCTCGCCACAAAAAAAAACCGCGTGGACACACCAGAAAGACAGCGTTGACGAAACGAGAAGGGAAGTCGCACAAAAAAAATCACCTTAATCCTGGAACTGGAGCTGGTCAACGGCGACCGACGTCCAAATAAAGCAAAACTGCAAACCGACCACCGTTTGGCCCGGGCTTAACCGGGCCGTTGACAGTCGCACCCGAAACCGGCAGCTGTCGTATCTTCGTCGCACGAGGACATTCCGCACGAGCGTCTAAGCAATCTATCTTTCTAAATGGATTGTAAACAACTGCCCGGAATCCACCCGGGTGGACGTACTGCCGTAAACAGTGTAGCGATTGTAAATCTCGCTGCCACAGGCTCGGTTCGCTTCTCAGAGGACGCATCGTCAGTTCATCAGCGATTTGGAACCGCGAGCCTGATGGATGTCCTTTTTTCTTCGGGTGGACGTGCGGCATACGCTCTATTTGCGCTGCATGTAATTAGAATTTGATGTGTTGGCTGGAAGCATTTCATGTGTGAGAATATTTTAACAAATTTCAAAATGATACACAATGAATAAAAGTAAATTTATTGGGGATACGTATATTTAATACGTAATTGTTTCGTGTTGTGTAACAATGATAATATTTCTTGTCTTGCCATACTTTTCTCTAGTTTCTCGTATTTTGTATGATTTTGTATGTTTTCCATTTTTATGTTATTATTTTATGTTTTAATTGGCAGATCAGAATCAAGCTTTTGTAAATAATGCAAGGTAATTCCTCCATTCCATTCCTTCTCAATTGTATTATATAAAAAGAAATTTATAATAATAAAACAATTTAGACTGAAACAAATACTCAACTTTTGCTTGCGATTGCTTTGCAACGCATGAATAGCTAAAGCTAAAACGTACTTATTTGCAGCAAAGACCTCTCAAATAACATAGCAATCTTGCTAGTCATTATAGCCTTCGTTCTCCAATACGAAGACCGTGAAGTTATTCTGGGTATTTCTAACACAAAAAGTCTGTTAATTTAATATAACACATCTTTTTCTATTTCTAACACAATATTATTGTCATAACGAACAACTTTTCTTAACGAAACATTTCTTTACACTTACCTTTTACTGTATCTGTCACTAACGAAACACAAGAACGAAGAAATATTTCACTTGTTCTCATTTTCTCATCTTCAAGACCTGATTTTACACTATATTATGAAATAAATCGCTTAAATACTGTAACAGTTTCTGGCTGTATGATTTCTTTCCAAACAATGTATGTTTGGATTTTTTCATTTAATTTTCATTTTACATTCAAACTACAATTCAATATGTTACATTATTTGCTAAAACTAAAGCTGTATTTTTATCACTTATAGTCCTTTGTTGGCCCGGGCTTAACCGGGCCGTTGACAGTCGCACCCGAAACCGGCAGCTGTCGTATCTTCGTCGCACGAGGACATTCCGCACGAGCGTCTAAGCAATCTATCTTTCTAAATGGATTGTAAACAACTGCCCGGAATCCACCCGGGTGGACGTACTGCCGTAAACAGTGTAGCGATTGTAAATCTCGCTGCCACAGGCTCGGTTCGCTTCTCAGAGGACGCATCGTCAGTTCATCAGCGATTTGGAACCGCGAGCCTGATGGATGTCCTTTTTTCTTCGGGTGGACGTGCGGATACCTGTCACAGCATAAGCCACGAACCGCGAGGTCCTGTTTATGACCGCAGCGAGCCACCGCATCACAGCCCACAGGCCCGTCCCCGTAAACATACAGATCGCTCACGCCCGCGAGCACCAGTCCGCGACAGGCGCTAGACGAGGCGAAATCAACAGTGCGACAGAAACCGAAAAAAACCTTAACAACACCTCGAAACAGCTTTCATTATCTGCCTCCCCGAGAGTGTGCGCGGGACACGCGTGGAGCGAAAGGAAGCCTGGCTTCCCAGCTGACACGGTGCGAAACGTGGCGCGAAGCTCTGGAGCGAACCGGGAGGGAAAAATGGAAACAAAACGAGCCTGTAATGCAGTGAGACACAATTGTGAGGCGGGCAGCAGCGGTGCAGAAAACCTGCATGTTCATACGCCGTAAAAAACCCCTAGGTGGCTACGGTTTGAAACACGAATGACATACATAGATCCTTGACGGCCTATAACTGTCGCTTGGCAGGTTGTCCATGTCACAACTCAACGCGACACCGCACGTTCCGCGCACACTTCCGGGTGTGTGTGTGCGAGTGGGTTTTTGTTCCACTGCTTTCTTACTCTTTCACCGCGTATCATACCATGTCGCGCTTCCTGTGGCCGGAAGCCCATCCTGCCGATGTCTTCCCACAACGGCCAAAACCGCTTCAAAACCGCCAGCTCGTCCGCCCGACAGTGACTATATCGGCATGGGCACTAGAAATGAGAATGAACAAAAAAAAAATCCCTGTGGGGAAACTGCAACAAGCGCGAAACAGGTAACAGGCGCTTTTACAATCCCTGGCATGCGCTTCGCGCACGATGAGTGGCGCGTGTCCAGCGAACGGTGAACGAGCAGGAGAAAAAAGCACACCACTTCTCGCCACAAACAAAAATCGCGTGGACACACCAGAAAGACAGCGTTGACGAAACGAGAAGGGAAGTCGCACAAAAAAAATCAGCTTAATCCTGGAGCTGGAGCTGGTCAACGGCGACCGACGTCCAAATAAAGCAAAACTGCAAAACGACCACCGTTTGGCCCGGGCTTAACCGGGCCGTTGACAGTCGCACCCGAAACCGGCAGCTGTCGTATCTTCGTCGCACGAGGACATTCCGTACGAGCGTCTAAGCAATCTATCTTTCTAAATGGATTGTAAACAACTGCCCGGAATCCACCCGGGTGGACGCACTGCCGTAAACAGTGTAGCGATTGTAAATCTCGCTGCCACAGGCTCGGTTCGCTTCCCAGAGGACGCATCGTCAGTTCATCAGCGATTTGGAACCGCGAGCCTGATGGATGTCCTTTTTTCTTCGGGTGGACGTGCGGCTTTCCGATCGGTTCTTTATGATCGGATTCGGGTGTTTTTTTTTTGCTTCGTTGCCTGCATCTCATACATATAATGTCTAGTCGCTCCTCAATCAAAGCTTTCAAATTCATCCCGCAGTGTCACCCGGGCGGGAAATCGAAACGATCGTTCCGCAGCCGGAAATGGGGCCGCGGCGGGGAGGCAAGCGGCGGCGTCCATTAAAATCCATAAATAACCTATCCCATGTTGCAATATTTTATACGATATAATTTTTAAACCGACCGTCGAGCCATCCCGTCTCCGGGCGAAGCGTGCTCTTCTAAGCGGGAGAGTCAGCCGATACGAATGCGTCTCCCACTTGTTGTTGCGAATCGAATCCTTCATCGGATGGTGTACGGTACAGGGTGGTTAGGACATGAAGAGTATTTTATATTTTTACTTGAAATGGCTTAGCTTCATTACTCATTATATAAGATATAAAGCTTAGAATCGGTTTCTTTAATCATTTAAGAACATAATACCCCTTCGCCTTCATTCTATAAAATCTCTTTTTTCGAACAAACTTTTCGTCTTTTGAAGAATTTCACAAGCCGGGAGTTTTCTGATGTCCTTATATAATTACGATTGCTTGTCAACAGGATCATGTAGATCAATCAAGCAAGAGCATAAGTCATATTCTTACTTAGCGGTAAATAGGGCTTTACCGGTTCATGAGATCGAGCTTTTTTGATGAGCTGTAGTTCTAGGCGTTTTGCACACTTCTCTGACAAAGGTTAAAAAATTAACAATGAACAAGTACAATGCTTGTTGAAATCAATCTCTAACATCCTTAAGGCCGTTTAAACACGCTATACAACAGGAGAAATTCGATAAATTCAAAAGATCTTAGTGTCCATAAACACAAAAACAGGACCTTTAGGATGTAGGTTCTATTACCTATCCCCATATTTTTTCATACTTATCATACTTAGAACATACTTATCTAACTTTAAAAATTCATTAATTTTCTTCTTCTTCTTTATTCAAACGATTTGAACATTTCTATGGCAAATTGTTAAAAGACCAGAGGATTGTTAGAAAGATACAAAAATAATTCTAAGAATAAGCGTATTTAAAAGTCTAATCACAATTATTTATCCGTCATTTTGAGACATTGAACTTTTTCACATGTGTAAAATAAGAATATGTAATGTGAAGTACTAACAATTACTTAAAGCATGATACAACCATTGGAAAGTCACATTCCAATTCAATATTTTTTTAACAAAGAAAGACAACAATTCAGACGCAAATTCAGTGTACTTATCAGAGACAAATTATTCAGGGAAAGAATAAGTTCTACCTAAGATTCACCACGGAAATAAATTTCATTTGTAAAATTCACACAGTCAAGAAAATAATGCTGTTTCTTGAAAATCATTGATCAAATGGACTTCGAAATGTTAAATAAAATGTTCAAGATGATCGGTTGCCCTTTGTTAGCATATCTAAAATGTTCGATTTTATTATGAGATCTAACTTACTTACAAAAAAGGGTTAAATCAAATATCTTCAAATTCATCTTCAAACGGATGAAACGAACATTCCCTAACACAATAAATCTCATCCGAAACACCCTGTACCGGGCCGGCCTGGGCAAACAAATATTGATATATTTCACAGCCCAGGAAACATGTGATCGACTCCGAAAGCATCCATCGAACGCAACCCACGCACGCAATCCCCAAACCCCTTCCAATGCGTCGTTCGCGTGCGTCACTTAAAAAGTAGCAGCGCAGGAAGCAACAACAGAAAAACGCCAACCCTTCACAAACTCATCCAACCATCCGCACTGGCCCGAACGCAACGGGCACTACTTGTCACCCGTACCAGAAGCATGCTTGCTCCGACCGACCAAAACCGACGTGCCGACCCGATGCATCATGCTCCCGATGCGCTTCGCCCCGACAGTGACGCCTCCTGAGCGCATAACAAGCGCCATAAAAGTGTATGATTTAAGTACAAGTCGTAAAAATAATTGTTAAAACAATACTATGAAAGCGCATAAAAATGCATTCACTGTCCTCATATATCATCTCGTCGGTGCATTGTCATCTGGATGTCGTTTCGGACGGCTTTGGGGCCTCGTCTCGGCCGTGGTTCCGGATGTCGGTTCGGATCCACACGGCCGGGACGGATAGTGCCTCACACACACACACACAGACGCACACGAACAGACACTTTCTATGCAATTGTCGCGCCCCCGGCTCCACTCATCCTGCACCGTCCATCAACCTGCCGGGGTACCCGGGGTCTGTCTTTCCGGTGCATCAATAAATCGAATGCAACGCGCTGCACCGGGCCACGGAGGGGAAACATTTCACGAGAGGTTCGCTCTCGTTTACAATTGAAGTATGTGTTCATATCACACAAATCATTCGACTTCACTTCTTGTTGTGCTCGGGTCGTGTTTTTTTTGCCAGCAAAAGGATTCCCATTTTTTCGCCGTTCGTCTGTTTGCTCCATATCTTTCGAACCCGTTCCGTTCGGACTCGTTTTGGGGGCTGTGAACGCCCGAATCAAACCAATCCATCGAAAGCGGTGCATTCAGCGAAGCCGCCCGGTACGCCGGGACGATCGTCCATCCCCGGGACCCATCCCGAATCGCGCTCGTTACTCAGGATATTTGAATTGCCACGTGAGTAATAAATAATTTACAATTATCGTGTCAAGGTTGTGTGCGCCTTTTTGTCGGTGGTCGGTGGTTGTTGGACACCATCCGAGCGCGCGATCGACCCGATGACTGCCAACGGGATAGGTTGTTCCTTTTTGGCCACATTCGCCATGGTTTTTCCGAACCCACCCGACACAGGGAGATCAGTTCCCGTGCGCTTTTCCACCAGTTTTTGAGGGTTATGAATGACCGAATTCGGCTTCCCGACTCTTCCCCGCCCAAAAACTGGCCATTTCGCGAGGATGGATGGATGTAAATGGCCATTTGGATTGTTTTTTTTTCTGTCTGTTTGTTTCTTTTTCTTTGTGCCGTTTGTGGCCATGGTCGCCTCACCGCCACTGTTTGCTCGTTCCAGGCAAAGGACGCGCGTTACGCTGAAGACATGGTTCCCAGTGCC
>KZ069590.1:16252-32230 GCA_002091845.1 Anopheles cracens
TCGACTTTGAATGACAGCCATTAGTCTAGGAGGCAAGATTTGCGCCCCGGAATAATCCTCCCACCCGGTGCCTGCCGTGCCGAACGCCGGAACATCGCCTCGGTGGGAACCACCGGTTTTGGCCGGAGTTTCGGGCTTGATTGATGAACGTCGGGTCCGAGCTGAAGGCCCCGGGAAGAAATACGGCAGTCAGCAGGCACCAAATTGTCGGCTCATCGTCGGATACTCTTCCACGTCTTTCGGCGGGCCGCCCCGTTGGTGTAGGGCTAAGTTTTGGACAACTTTGCTTAAGACGTTTTTTGAAGCTGCAACTGCCACCGACCGGCTGGCGTGTGCTGCGAGTCTGTTAGGATGATTGATTGATGTGCCTTTCTACTTTGTAGGTCGTTAGTATTCGTCTGTAAGATTGCCTCACGACGGTGGCTTTCTATTGCTCCACACGGAAGGCCGCTCCGCTGGGGGTGGTTATGCTCGGTTAAGAAGGGATTAGTCGAGGCAAGCGATGCTCGTTTGTTGTTTGCAGATTGGTCGTGCGGTATGTTTTCTTTATTGTGGCCGAAGTAAATTTCGAAACAAAAAAAAACAGATAATAAATGTAAAAATGTTAAAAAAATAAAAAAGCGAGGTTTTAAATGCGTTTATACCGAAAAAAACATGTTTATCTCCTATACTTCGTTAAATGTTGATTCTGCCATACAAACGTTTTCAAAAAAGTTACGAACGAATCAATACAATTTACTATCCAGAAAGATTAAAAAAGTCTTTTACTCCCAGCAAGGCAAACAATTACACCTGCATTCGAAACAGAAATTCGTAGCATGAAAAGAGTATGTTTTCTTTCTTTAATCTAACAACTTCCAGTCACGAACAAAAAGGCCCGTTAGGGGAAATCGTCCGCGAGCCCATCAGAACGGACACGGCAACTCCCTGCCCCTTCGGTCTTATCAATGGAGAAGCTTGCCAAGAATTTGCTAGCATGTCCGGCATGTGGTACATTATCCCTTCACCGGGGAAGAAAGCACAGCATTCGTCGAAATGCTTTACCACTCAATAAAACCCAGCAACCATCAAAGCGTCGGCGGCATAAACGAGCACACATCTCTGCCTGGCCAGGTGCGCCGGAACGGTGGGGCCGGAGGACAGTTTGGCAAAGAAAAACGAACGATTTTCTTTGTTTGTTGCCTCCGTGGGGCACGTTCCGGTGTCGTGTATTAGCTTAATAGACCGTCACAGGATGGTAAATCACATTGCACACAACAACAACGGGGCCGCTGCTGCTTGATTTCCCTCCGGTGCGGCAACGAAAGAAAGTACTCTCCTATCGGAGCGCTTCTTGGAGCGTAATGGCAGGAAGAAGAACATGGTCGGCCTTTGTTCGGCCGGCAATCCGGTGCGTCTTGGAGTAAACCGCTCGCTGCGACGACGACGACGACGCCGACGACGACGATGTTTGAGGAAAATCTTCATTGTTTGTCTCACGAACGGAACCACCTGTGGAAGTTGTGCCATGGAGCGCACGGGGGATGACGCGCTCTTTGTTGCGCACGTGGAATTCATTTTAACGCGCAATTAGGCAGATGAAAATTAAACGACCGGGACAAAGTTGTGCGCGGCTTCGGTTGGCGCGGATGGGTTGGTATTATAATCCTTCCGAACTTTTTTAAACAAACATTATACCGATCAGGGAGATTAGAGCGCGGAGAGAGCATTTCCGGAAGTTCGACTTGGAAAAGAGACTTCAATGGCTTACCATGGGTTTAATACCGTATTTGAATTAATAGTAATCTATTTTTCAGGTTTTGTAGCACAATTCGTAATACAAAAATAATACTCTTAGTTTTTAAACAATTTAAAAAAATACGGTGTATAAACTGTTAAAATAATTTTCAAAACACTGAACAAAATTACTACAGCAAAGTATCTATTGGTGACATTTTTTTCATAACAATATATCTGATGAACTTTGGTTTAGATGTTCATTACGGTAAACATGGTTATTGATATTAATTTCGATTAGTGTAACTTAACCTCAAAAGCTTAGCGTGTTTGATCCACAAAAAATTGCAATTCCACCTAAAATCTCTCACACAAAGGTTGGCGCGGATGGGTTGGTATTATAATCCTTCCGAACTTTTTCAAACAAACATTATACCGATCAGGGAGATTAGAGCGCGGAGAGAGCATTTCCGGAAGTTCGACTTGGAAAAGAGACTTCAATGGCTTACCATGGGTTTAATACCGTCTTGTATATTATGTGCTATGCCATATGGGAATGCCAATGCCATATGGGTGGAAGACCAAATCGGTGTAAAAAACAAATGCAACTATAAAAAGGCAAAAGAGATTTTTAAATAAACATTATTATTATGGAATGGATGTTGCTTATTCGAGTGCTGTTTTACGTCTGAGGTTATTCTACATACAACAAATACATCTTACATCTAACGCTCACAATACGTTTACATACTACCTACACTTACGCGACACTACAATTATTATGTTAGCCGTGTGTATAGGAGTTCTTAATCAGGAGTTCAAGTCAAAATCGTTTCATTAAAAGCTCCCACGTTGGTGGATTGATCTTTTTTGGTTTTTCCATGCAAACAGGGAAATAAATGTTGTTTTATCCCGACGTGCCAAACCAATCTAAAGAAGACAAAAAAAATGTATTGTTATACACGGGATTGCTCAACTGCCCCGCTAGCTATACATGTATCCGGTAAATAGAATATATATCAGAATATACTTCGTAGCAAACCTAGATTTTCAACACTCAACAACATTTTCACAACTTTAAAACATGTTTTCAACAATTTCATTCCAGCACTACTAAAACCTTTACTGATGTGAAATCGATCAGATACATTTTTTGATTCGAAGCAGGACCATACTACAAAATTTGTACATCGTAATTTTTATGAATTTCAAAGGATCTTATATCCGATCTTTAGCGCCACCAGCAATAAGGTACAATGTTTATCATAATATATATTCGAAAGTAACTCCTGCTGCTCCTCCTACGATACTTTTTACATAGCGTCAATGAGATATCCGTCTCCCGGCATTATAGAATACACAGCATTCATACATAATATTTAACTAGTTCATCGAATTGGTCCATCGGTTATTGGCAATCACCATTGAGCCCAGAAGCGCACAACTTGCCCGAGAGATTTCTTGCGCTTTATTGCCGAATGTGCAACGTTATTGCAATCATCACCTGAGCACAACGAGCACGCTGGGGCACAATATCCGAAAGCAAACGTCCGTTAGGGACGCCGGAACGTCGAGGCATCATCAGCAAACTCCCACCGACACCGCTCCGGGACGCCAGAATCCTAACCTCGTAGCACAACAGAGCGGCCCTCGGGAGGGACAAACTAACACGGGAGGCAGTAAACAGCATAAAATGATAGAAGCCACCTAATTGATTGCTCCTCGGAGGCGCATCGTCGAACGGCGGGCGATGCTAGGTGGAAACGGTGCAAACAAAAATAAACACAGCGTTGCCAGCCTCGGGAAAGCTGGGAACCCCCGGTCCCTCCACCCCAACACGTTCCACCGATGCTGCTGGTGCTCCGCAACAAGAAAACAAACTTAATTTCTACCGTGATTCTTCCCATATTCGCTGTCCTAGCTCGGCTCGTGCGTCGAGCCGGTTTTATTGCTCTCGTTTTATTGTTTCTTGTTCGAAGGTTGTGTCATTTGGCCGATCTTATGTGTACTCCCAGTCGGCGTGATCGCAAGAGAGGAAAGGAAAACGCGACAGATCTAGCCGGACTAGAGTGCACATTCCTTCCCAAAAACATCCCAAGGATAAGGTTGGAGTTTTTTTTTTGACAGTGGAACAAACCGGCGAAAGATGGAAGTAATGGGAAAGGGGAGCAAAAAACAACATTCAGCCCAAAATGAACAAATGTGGTGCTTACCCGCCGACGAGCTTCGAGCCCAGGGAATAATAAATGTCCAAAAATCAAACAACTTTGACAAAGAACACGACACAAACAACCCATACCCAGTGGTTGCTGGTGCCGGGTTTAACCGCTAGGTGTCGCCTGGTGTTGGGATTAGTATGCTTGGTTTGGCAAGAACGATAAACAGCGGTGTGATGTACTCTCGGCAAGTAGCGCCTTGAGACGGTGTGCCATTTATTCGCAATTTTTGGATTAAAAACAAAACAGCCAAACAGTGAACCTTCATTACTTGTGATATGGGTGGAGTTAGGAGGAACTGAAGCAAATTTATTCAATACTTTTTAGTGCATCTTTACCGAATCAATACGATCAATATGATTTCAATTCAATTTAATATTTAATATTTTAATATTTCTATTTAGATTAAAGTTCCATGTTTACTCAATGTAAAAAATATTATACACCATGTATGGAAATTATTCAATAATATTTCGGCTAGAGTGTTTTAATGAGCAGAAATGAATTTTAAACATTTTCGATATAATTCTAAGTGCCGTTGAAAGTGAAACGTATTTTAATATGATTTTTGTTTAAGTCATTTGAACGTACTGGAAATGATAAACTATTTGTTTTTATAACAAACATTACATATTCGAAATATGCCAAACAGATACATTTCGTTACAGTATAAAGGATCATTAAATGTAGAAAAAAACACAATTGAAGCCGAAATAATCAGATATATTCGAGTAATATACTAAAAACTATAGAAATATTGTTGGTTCTTGTTTTGTTCAAGCTTAACTTCGATTGCAGAACTGGCAATAACGTTCCTTTTACTCTGTCCGACTGATTTTCGAATTCGACCCAGTGTGCAATTTGCAAAGAAGTGCGTTCCCCCACCGGTAGACGAACCAACTTTCTGTGGAGCGTGTAAGACAGCGCGCTCGCGATTTCAGATTACGATAAGACGAATGATAAAGAAGCCCCAGGCGACACCCGAGCAACACCGCCACCAGAACCGGCGTGTCGCGGGAAAAGTTAGGAAAAGTCGCGCGGTTTCGGCTGCACCCGTGCCAGTCGGCTTTCTCCACGGCGTTCTCCACAGGGCGAACGGGGCACGGGAACGGTCGGTGTTGCTGCTCGTTTGACAGTTCCGTGCCATTGAGCGTAACCTTCTCGCTGCGAGCCGCGTTCACTGTTCATAAATTTTCATTGCCCATGTGTAACATGAAGTAAGTTTTGAGGACTTCCCCAGGACCTCCTCCTCACCCCCACAAACAACGGTTCGCTGGTACGGGAAACGCTTCCGTTTGTGATTCATGAGCAGCTGCTACCGCCCGGGGAGGCTGCATCCGTGAAATCGACGGGGGCAGCCAGGGCGGGAAAACAGATTCCATGTAGCAATCGTTTCCACGAACAAAGCAGGCATCGATTTGCGGAACGAGGCAGCAAATGACAGATGCACACAATCGGGAGCAGCAAGTAGGCTAGGCGCGTTTAGTATTCCAACAAGAAAAAGCTTCGAGAAACCTTTGTGGTGACAATTTTCGGTAATAGAATTAGTTACAATCTTTCACCCCGCCTCGCACGTGCTCCGCCGGTTCGCACCACGAACCGGTGCAGAAATAGAATCACGCAGAAAAGCGGAAAACAATCACGCACTCTCGAGTGGCGCTTCCATTTCTCCCTTTTTTCGCCGTCGGTCGTCCTCACTGTGCGGGAAATGGACGTGAAGAATCAACAAAGCATTTCTCCACAATCCAATCACCCGTTAAGCAACATCATTTCGTTTACGTGATGTCATTCCGTTCCGGAGCAGGAAGCTCATGATGGCATCCGATCCGCATAGACGCTGCCGGAAGGACTTTCGTTTTCCTTCTCCATTCCGGCGAGCTTAGCGATTGGCTAGCTCGGGTGTCGCCGCATCCAAGACGCTGCTGCTTAGTATTTATCCTCCCGGAAGGTTGCGCTGTGAAAATCTCGGTAAAAATCACAAGCATCCCGAGCGCTTCTTCGGCACGAGTGGCCCTCGAGGAGCATGTGGGTATGTATGTATGTATGTGTGTGAGTGTACGTGTGGTTGCTTGTGTAATGAAATGTCCATCCAACGACGTTCGCGCTCGCAACCAAAATGCCGAACCATATTCGAGGTGGAAATTGTGAAACAGAATGGTGTGAACCAGATCCAGGAGGAGGAGTGTTTTTTTTTCTTCTTGCTGCCGATGGACCGATTCGTTCTACACTCTGCTTCAAAATCTTTCTGCACTTACGCCAGGTGAAGCATGATGGTGACAATACAAAAATGCGCCCTTCGGAAGGAACTGCGCCTTCGTTCGGGTGGATTTGAAGTGGGGCGATTGGGCTAGTGCTTGTTGGGCGCAAAATAGCATCAAATAACTGGGCATGGGTAAATATTTGCTGAATAATATATCATCCAAGTTGCAAGTGACATCAAATGAATAAATAGCATTCCGTTTTGCCGACACGGTGCTGACGATGGATGAATATTCATCGACCGGTGGTACGATGCACCCGATGACCTTATGAGGGAAAAACTGAAGAAACGAAGGACATAGAGAGTCTCTCACGCTACAAATAATTGTAAGTGGAAAAAAGTTGATCATAAGCCAATTCTAAACAGTAAATACCGCAAATAGCAAGAAAAATACATTTTTGTTTTCAAAACAGTCTAAAACCCCAAACTGCAATCTTTTCTTATCCATAGCTGCATCAGCTACTATTATTGAAGCCTGCATATTGTTAATAATAGGCAATTCTCTTCTCAAAGGGCCATTCTCGACATCACTTGCTTATCGAAGGGGTTACATTCAGACGACATTCATTGATGGTACATCATAGATATACGATTAAAGTTTCAAGGGAAGGAAATCTAAATCTTTTTCTATCAATAATTTGATCCGAAAAGGGACTACAAAACCGTACTGGCAAAAGCAGAAAGAGGTTTATAATACCATATTCTTTGAATGTATAGTCTTCGTAGTTCAACTTATTCACAACATATTATAATTTATTGTTAAGTTTTGTCGTCTATTATACAAAGCTTTACAATGAGATATCGCTTATTGAGTTATCTACAAACATTTACCTATCAAAAATACGACACCGCAAAGATTCCATCCGACAGCGTTTATGATCCCTCCCGACTGCTTTCTCTTGATTTTGTACTTGTCGTTTTGCTCTCATTTCCTCCAGTTAAGGCTGTATGTCCCAGCAGTCGCCTTTTGGTGTTTAATATACATAAATTTCACCAACAATCTCTTGCCAGAATCGCTTAATTTAAAAAGTTCCCCCGACGTTCGTCTTTTAGAAGACGTTCGCTATCTTTGCGTTTGATTTCGATGAGCTTCCGCAAAGATCTACGAAAGAAAACGCACTGAATGGCGTCGTGGAAAAAAAGCAACGAATCAAAAATGGGAAAAATACTCAACAACACGAGAAACCAACAGCAAACCCGTTAAACACAATGGGCCCGGCATCCGAAGATACGAAAATGCCGAACAGGACAGCACCAGAGAAGGAGGGAGGGGTGCGGTAAAGTTGGTCCGATGGGAAATTTACTCGCACCCGGGCCATGCGAGAGTTGGATAAGAAAATTGTTTTTCCTTTCCCTGACAACGCGATACACACAGATAAGTCCCCGAGCACTTTGTCCCGAAGACGCCGGCCTACGTATTCCACAGCAGCGGGTCGGATGCTGCCGAACCGCTTGCGGTCGGTTGTTGACGGTTTTACGAGCTTTTCACCACGCCGCCAGAACCCGGGGTTGCGGATGGAGCGCGTCAAAGCGCAGTGCAAATCATAAATAAAATTGCCAAGCTCGAAAAACATTAACCCCTTCTCACGGTGGGGGACGGCAGCGGAATTGAATCGAAGCTCCATTTCGGGATCCATTTGGGGCACGACCGGAATGAGATGAATGTGACGGCCTTCACCGAATGCGGGCTACGTTTGGCTTGGGCGGACGACATTTTACGAGCTGGCTGCCTTTGTCTTGAAGCTAGGCGTGCCGGTCGTGTTGCCCTTTACTACAGCGGCAAACAATTATGGCGTGTTTGATCAGCGTGAGCTAATGTTTTAAATTTTATCTCCCACGCAAGCGACACGGAAACGTCTTCATTTGGTGATGAGAGCGATCTAGATATGCTTATGGTTTGTGTCAGATGTGCCGATGAAATTGGAAAGCAATTCAAACAATGAATTCATTTTATATCTCTTATCAAACGCAAGCGTTATGGGCTGTCTGTTTTGTTGCATTTTCTTAAGAATTTATATATTTTATAAACAAATATTTATCAAAGCAGAAGAGTCTTAAAATCCAAGCGTTTGCTATGGGAAGTTAATATTTTGTATTACACATTACTACATTATTTGACTAAAAAGGAACAACTTTTTAATATATTAAGTAAAACGTTACATTACTATACGACTGCTTGTTATTTGAGAATAAATCAAAAAGAGAGGTTACAGTGATGTTCTATTAAATTTTATTCAATATAATATTCGCCTTTCATCTTTGGTCGTTTAGTTATCGTTTATTACAGGTGTCAAATAGATATAGTTCCGAAATTCTTCATTGTTTATTGAACATTCGTGTTCGTGTGACAAATGATGCAAAAAGCATTGCATAAAACAAAATACGTTAAAACAATCCTTGACACAACAACCTCAAGTATATCCAGGGATAGCCATTTCTGGCTTTGTTTGTAATTTTCCAGCATATCGTTTCACTGTATCATCTGATATGCTGGGTATTGAGCACAAACAGTTGTGGCTTCAATTTTATATATTTTTAGCTTTCAACTCCCCTCCTGAAAATGAACAAAATTAGTGGCTTCAACAATAAATTATGGCTTATTTATTCCTACGAAAGAAAATGCATTGTTCAATCAATAAATCTTCTGTGTCGTAAAGATTGTAGACCAAAAATCAAACATCTAGTCCGGTTGGTAGGCTGAGTGGGAAGATTTAATCACGGTAAACAATATAAAATATGATATACAATCATTCTTCGTTCAGTCTTGTATCTTTCTGTCCAGTTGCAGTGTTATTCATACTATAGTAGTGATTTCAATTATATAACGAACAAACGGAAATCAAGTCGAAGTGCTTCTGAAGACTCATCTTCATCTCCCGTCAGAAAGTGGAATAAAATGTCTAGCTACGCTGGCTCGAGCTACATCAATCATGCTATGTTATAACCAAAAACTAACAGAAATATTTTATCGAAGCAATAACAACAGAACTTGCTATCCAACTATGGGTACTAGATATTCACGAGAAGTTGAAAATGGCCAACGTTAGCCATAGCAATTGTTTCCTGTTTCCCAAGTCCATAAGGAAATAGAGCGATTGTATCATTTTTTAGCTATCGGTAAAAAGTTTAACTATTTTTAGTTGTCCCTACAATACCACGAAACTTTACTACTAACAAAATTAATCTCGTAAAAATGGGAGAGTCCTTCGCGAGCATCGTGAGAGCGACAGACTAACGAAAGACGATGTTTTTTCGACAAATATTTATCTTGGCACGCTTAAGGATTCACTGCCAGCGCTGGGTGGCGCGGAGGCGAGTGTTTCACATTCAACTTTGAGCTTCAGATCTAACACACACACACCGTTCTCTTTACCGTTCCACAGAGCCGTGCGGAAGAAAGCAAACGTTTCCAGCTCAAGACGTTGGCAGTGCGATACTGGGAAAGCGAACTTGCAAGGCATGATTTTGTAATGTTTTGTTTTTGCTGCAGCACCGCCACCGGGCTAAACGAGGACGGATTGTTCACCCACAAGAGGGTTTCCATTATTGGAGGTAATATTACCAATGCCGAAGCATTGGTGTCTCTAGTGGGCGGCTTAGCGCGCCCCTTTCGTTCCGGTTCTCCGAACCGCAGCCGTATAAACATATTAGCAGTCAGTTTAGAAGGCAGATTCGGCAGGCCGCCGGAAATGGAATCAAATATCACCCAATTGTTGAAAGGGCAGAGGAAGACGCGGATAATTCCTAAGCGATGCTGCGTACTCCTTTCGCATCCTGAAATCCGTTCGTATCCAGCCAGCATTTTTTGAAGTATTTTCACAACTGCTTAAACCACGACCAATCTCTTGTTGTTAAGTGAAATCAAAGTATGTTTTCTATCAGTAAAATTTAACTTCTTTACTTCACTGGGCAACACTATTTAACTAGAGATATGCATAAACTCATAAACATTGCTAAAGATTTAACAAAAGAGCAATGTTTATGAGGTTTTATACAAATATTTCGCAAACTTTCTAAAACGTTAATTTTAATGTTTCAATTTAAATTCGAGTTTTAGTACTTTTCAAGCACTTTAATATATTCGACAATTTAAATGCTCAAATAAAGTGAAGTATGAGTATTGACAACTAGCGTATCTTTTAAAAGGTTTCCAGTAACATTACATATTTTATAAATACATATGTTTGGGGTTTGCTATAGCAGGTTTCAATATGTTTTTAAAACTTACATATATTTTAAATACTAACATAGCCCATCGTGTATCAAACCAACATTTTCGAGACATTCTTCACTGATAGGGTGTATTCATTTTCCTTCGCATAAAAAGTAATCGAATTAAAAGCAAATTTGAACAGATGAAAGTGATGTTTATGAAATCGATAGCTTAAACTACTTAATCAGCAGTCAATCGTAGGGAGAGGGGAGTTTTGGCACAGAGGAAAGTTGGGCAGAGGATGAATTTTGTCATATTTCTGCACTTTATCATATTTCAGAATGCTGTAAAGGTTGTTCAGTTTATTTGATTTTCGAGCCTTATGATGCATTTTATCCGATTTAGATGGAAATTGGGAAAAAAAAACTTTCTTCAATATTGTTTGAATTCGTTAAAAAATATACCAATGATATACGAGATCATTCAAAACTACCTGCATTTTGTACACGAGTTTAAGAACAATTATTTATCTCGAAAAAACGAGCTTTCGTAAGTGGTCGCATAGTAATGGTGCATGGAGTCATTTTGTCTCTGACGAAAAACAATAGTAAAATTAGTTGTAGAAATGTTCAAAAATCATATAATAACGTATTTTAAAACTTACTTAAACTTTGTATGCCAACACATCCATTTATGTGTTTAAGTTTTCGTTTTATTGAGAAAAAACAGGTGAGCGAACTGTACGAATAAATCATCAACCTACATTATTAAAATGCTCATCACACAATGGACTTGCTTGCAGATCTGGATTGAATTCAGAAATTTCATTTGCATAAGCCATAATATAAAGTAAAGTCGTCCATACTGAACTTGTTAATATATGAACAATTGAATAATACAAAACCAGTATGCACGCATTTTTATTAATGATAAAAAAAAACTTTTTTTCCTTATATATAGATCGTATGCATTCATGGCTGCTTTCTATGGCTTACAAGACTTTATTATATCACAGTAACCGGATAGTATATAGTTCAGAATTATGTCACCAAAACCGTGGATATTTATATAATATAGAGATATAATTATATATTATTATAATATTTGTAGATTTTTATGGTATCTAAAAAAAGGATAATGAAATTATACTCGACAACGCTTCTTCAAATGTATTGATATATTGCACTAACTAATGGGCAAGTATGAATGTAATGTGAATTTGCTATCGCAATGTTTCCATCTTGTTTGTCCATTTACATATTTTAAATCAGTTTCACAGAGAGAATAAGATGCATGCTGGCTTTATGTGTGATTTTGAAACACACGAAAAGTGTATTAGATGCCTGTTTTGGGGGAAAAAACATTCAACATCACACTAACAATAACCCAACTGGAAGCCCACACGTGCCCCATGCAGAGAAATGATTTACCAACAAATCACGAAAACGACATCGCACAGCATTTGCTTCTTCGCCAACTGTGCGTTACGCAATACGATGCGGTTGCGGTGTCACCGAGCACCGAACGAGCTAAACAATGTCAGGACAAACCGTATTCCGGCGTCTCGCCTAAGCCCTCCGCCACGCAATGCCCCCCGTCCACGGGTAAAAACGCGTGGAATCTCGACGCTGTTGTTGCTTACGGAAACCATCTTGCTGCATTTCGTGCTCAAATCCCGGATCACAAGCTGCGACAGTACAGCGGTGCGGTGTACAGGACTTGCGGGTACATCTTGCCAATAAATGTCTTCCGATGTCGACCCGGTTGCGCGCGGTGAGCGCTGCAGGACGTTGCGACCAGGAGCCCGGGTGAGTTTTGCCTTCTGCATCAGTGCTGCGACGGCTTGACGGAGGCGCTGGCAGGAGTCACACTATTTCACATGCAAAGAAGTTACCGCGAAGATGCCGTTTCGGTGTTTGTTTCTCGACCACGGAAGAATCCAATAACCGCCAATACCGATTTCATCATTTTGCCGAAACTGCGGAACTACAGTATTACAAGGACGAGGGCTGCTCCTTTTTCGTTTTTGGCTCAGGTCGATCGCAATAGTTTCGACAGGCATCGGAATGTTTCGGTGCCGGTCTCTTCGATTGAATAATTCAGCAATGAAGCGATTTTGTTATTCTTGCGCTTCACATTTTCAATACGCAGCTCTGCTGATTGGAATTAACTTTTTTGCTCCCATTGGATACAGCCAGTACCAGTGGGCTGAGTTTATTTTTAGTTTTACGTTGTCAGTGGAGGGCTGTATGTTTGCATTAAACTTTCACAGCACTGAACAAACTGAATTGGTTGCGTTGGCTAAATATTGCACATGTGCGTCATACCGCTTCTGTTATGTGCACAATATTAGCGTATTAAATTGCTACTCGAAAAGACAATAGTTTCGAAACGGTGTTAAGTTAGTTAAATATAGAAAAAATCGTAGTTGCAAATTATGTTCGAACGTTTGCAACATACTGCGGAAGATACACATGACCGTTCGATTTGCCAGGTAGGATATAATATTTAACAAAAAGGGTACATTACTACAATGGTACATAAATATACTTTATATTTTATATGGTTGTATTCATTCATTGTATTCACGATTATGTTTATGGAAAAATTGCTCGTTATTTACAATACATTAAAACACTCACTCACTCTCACCAATATGACATTTTTAATAAAACTATTTGTATTGAATATCAAACTTATATTTATGACTATGGCTTCTTTATATTATACGTTTTTATTACATTCTCACAATTCATTGATGCCATTTGTCATTAATGCATCTATCAATACTGATGACGATCGAAGATAGGTTAAGCTCAGAAAGATTTTAAATTTGTTTTTGTTGATGTATATCTCTTGGTAAAAGAAACAAAGACTGCTTCATTATCATCTCTGCTATTTCCATTGTTATGTGTTCTTGTTTGATTTGAGTTATACATCATTTTTCAGCTGAATAGTAGAGTGTAACGTTTTATGTTTTAATTTTTTCTTAAATTTTTTGATTTAAAATAATTTTTTGAATATTTTCTTGTGAAAGTAGATATTAAATTATCGTTAAATGTGATTACCTGTTTATAATACATATAAGGAATTTGCTTCTTCGCCAACTGCGGTGTCACCAAGCACCGAGCCAGCTAAACAATGTCAGGACAAACCGTATTCCGGCGTCTCGCCTAAGACCTCCGCCACGCAATGCCCCCCGTCCACCGGTAAAAACGCGTGGAATCTCGACGCTGTTGTTGCTTACGGAAACCATCTTGCTGCATTTCGTGCTCAAATCCCGGATCACAAGCTGCGACAGTACAGCGGTGCGGTGTACAGGACTTGCGGGTACATCTTGCCAATAAATGTCTTCCGATGTCGACCCGGTTGCGCGCGGTGAGCGCTGCAGGACGTTGCGACCAGGAGCCCGGGTGAGTTTTGCCTTCTGCATCAGTGCTGCGACGGCTTGACGGAGGCGCTGGCAGGAGTCGCACTATTTCACATGCAAAGAAGTTACCGCGAAGATGCCGTTTCGGTGTTTGTTTCTCGACCACGGAAGAATCCAATAACCGCCAATACCGATTTCATCATTTTGCCGAAACTGCGGAACTACAGTATTACAAGGACGAGGGCTGCTCCTTTTTCGTTTTTGGCTCAGGTCGATCGCAATAGTTTCGACAGGCATCGGAATGTTTCGGTGCCGGTCTCTTCGATTGAATAATTCAGCAATGAAGCGATTTTGTTATTCTTGCGCTTCACATTTTCAATACGCAGCTCTGCTGATTGGAATTAACTTTTTTGCTCCCATTGGATACAGCCAGTACCAGTGGGCTGAGTTTAAACCTACATTATTAAAATGCTCATCACACAATGGACTTGCTTGCAGATCTGGATTGAATTCAGAAATTTCATTTGCATAAGTAATAATATATTTGATCGTATTAAATGCGTCCATATTGAACTTGTTAATATATGAACAATTGAAGAATTAATATGTCGCATTAATATGTCGATGATGAAAATTTTTTTTTTTCCTGATATATAGAATCGAATGCATTCATGGCTGCTTTCTATGGCTTACAAGACTTTATTATATCACAGTAGCCGGATAGTTTATAGCTCAGAATTATATCACCAAAACCGTGGATATTTATATAATATAGAGATATAATTTTAAATTATTATAATATTTGTAGATCTTTATGGTAACTAAAAAAAGGGTGATGGAATTATACTCGACAACGCTTCTTCAAATGTATTGATATATTACACTAACTAATGGGCAAGTGAAATGTATGAATGTAATGTGAATTTGCTATCACAATATTTCCATCTTGTTTGTTCATTTACATATTTTAAAACAGTTTCACATGGAGAATAAGATGTATGCTGGCTTTATGTGTGATTTTGAAACACACGAAAAGTGTATTAGATGCCTGTTTTGGGGGAAAAAACATTCAACATCACACTAACAATAACCCAACTGGAAGCCCACACGTGCCCCATGCAGAGAAATGATTTACCAACAAATCACGAAAACGACATCGCACAGCTCAATCGTAGGGAGAGGGGAGTTTTGGCACAGAGGAAAGTTGGGCAGAGGATGAATTTTGTCATATTTCTGCACTTTATCATATTTCAGAATGCTGTAAAGGTTGTTCAGTTTATTTGATTTTCGAGCCTTATGATGCATTTTATCCGATTTAGATGGAAATTGTGAAAAAAAAACTTTCTTCAACATTGTTTGAATTCGTTAAAAAATATACCAATGATATACGAGATCATTCAAAACTACCTGCATTTTGTACACGAGTTTAAGAACAATTATTTATCTCGAAAAAACGAGCTTTCGTAAGTGGTCGCATAGTAATGGTGCATGGAGTCAATTTGTCTCTGACGAAAAACAATAGTAAAATTTGTTGCACAAATGTTAAAAAATCAAAGAATAACGTATTTTAAAATTTACTTTAACTTTGTATGCCAACACATCCATTTATGTGTTTAAGTTTTCGTTTTATTGAGAAAAAACAGGTGGGCGAACTGTACGAATAAATCATCAACCTACATTATTAAAATGCTCATCACACAATGGACTTGCTTGCAGATCTGGATTGAAATTCCACCGATCCTCCTTATCTTTTCCTCACTCACTCACTGGTCAACTTCACACACCTCGCACACTATCACTGGACGGGCGGCCCTCCGACGCCTCGCTACCGAAAGGTTTTGCTGCACCCGATCACTGGCACAAACTGCACTCACTTCAATCGTTTTCCCCTGTAAGCATTACCATTATCGGTGAGCAACATTGTGTGGCCACAGTACTTGCTGGCTGGCAGTATTTCGCTTAAGCACATGGTGCGGCATACTGCACACGTACGGCATCACACAAACACTGTCACACTCACTTCAGGATCCCACACATTGCTTCACCAGCAGCGCACCTTCCCTTCACGCACGGTAACGTTTTCTACAATCCGAACGGGAGACATACAGAGGGATTTAGATTGACTAACGCACAATGTTTCGGATGGGATTCAGTATCGCTATTTAAATCGGTACGAACTGTGCTAATAACGCTTTAGTGACGTGGTGACCGCTGTTGAAAAATTGCTTCCAAACATTTATGCTATATTTCATTCCGGTTAATG
>KZ069593.1:5297-15816 GCA_002091845.1 Anopheles cracens
GGTCCCATCAGCTCACCGAACCGCGACGAGTGATCGAAAGAGTTGTTTCGGGCGAGAAATGATTCGCTTCTTTTCCATTACCGCACACGGATTCGTTTGGAACAGAACCTTCCCTTCCTGCAGAGTGAACATGGAGCCTAATTCTGTGTGCCAGCCGGCACAAGAGTAACACGCTTTTCGACCGCCACAAATTGACAATGAAAAGCTTAAAATTAATGCGCAATCGCATTTAAAACTTTCGGCACGTCCATCAGCACCAGGCCCTCGGCTTCCGGCCGCTGTATTAATCTAATCCTCCCACCCGAAAGTTCGTCCTTATCCACAGCCCAAAAGCCTACGCCGGACATCATCGCCGGTCCTCAGACACACGGTTGCGCGGCGCTTTAGGACGATGTTTCGATTCCGTTCTTATTGACCGGCTTCTCATTTGGGCAGCTTCTTTTCCTGCCGGGCCCGAAACGTTTGCTGACAGATACCGAACACCGGGCCAGAAATACAAAAAACAACTCACCCAGAAGGAGAACAAGAAAAAAGCACGCAAATGCTCCATCGCAACAACAATAACACCTCACAGAACACACACACACCCATAGATCGGGAAACAAAATGCTCCAAAATAAAAAGCTCATGAAAAGTTTCGAAATAAATTATAAAACTTTTCGCTTTCTGCTCTTCCTGCTCTAATATATTGCCGCTAACACACGCCGCGTGTGCCGCCGCTTGACATTCCGCGTTCCCACTATCGTCCTCCATCTCTCGGGTCCAGCACGCGTATGGCGCACGCAAAAAGAAACAAAACAAAGCCCAAAAACCAAAAATCACCACCGGGCAATAATGTTTAGCTACTTCCGCACGCATCCCTTCTTCGTCCTCTTTGGGGAAGGAACCCATAGTGGGCGGAGGGGGGAGTGGGTATCCAAGTACTTCGGCCGGATATAAATCGTCGAAACACAACCATTTAGATTAATTGATATTTTATTCGTACTACACTCCACGCTCCTCTAGCTGCGGCGGGAGCTGCTTGTGTGTTTTGTGTGACGTTTTCCTTTTTTTGTGTGTGTGTGTGCCTTCGTCCTTCGTCCACAGGCGAAGCTCCAAAATGGTCAATTCGAAATGGCTCGAAGGATTATGCCCATTTTTTCGGCGTCGTCGTCGTCGTCGTCCTCATCGTTGGTCTCCGTCTGTGTGTCAGTGTGGAAAAAACGCTTTTTTATTTACCGTTCACATGTTTCGCTTCGATTCCTTCGGGAACCCCTCTCCGTACTGTGGCGGGAAGGCCACTTCCGGTCGGCGTTCGGACGCTCGTGCTCTAGTTTTTCCAACCTCCCTCCACCAACCACCCACCCACCCTCACTCCGGCAAACCCGATGGAAAACGGTGCCGACTTTGCCATTGAATGTTTATGGCACTCATATCAATAACGTGAGCATATAATTTACGTGCCGTTATCATGAAAACGTTGCCCGGCGGCGGCACACACACACACACATCCAGGAAAATCGCTATAACAGTGAGGCCCATAAAAACAATGCGCGGGGGAAGTAAAAGAAATCGGGAAAAGCCACAATCGCGAGACGTCTATCTTTTGCCATTATGACATCGATCAGGGGAACGCGCACCACGATATGGGGGCCCGACCCCCGAGGGTGGTGAGAGGAAAGTGGTCTGGAGGGGTCAGAAACTTTCCATAAACAAACGATAAAATCCCGATTCCCGTACACGTACACAGAGACACGCACGGAGCCGGAGCAGTTCCTGGGAACGGTTTTATGTGCCTTGTTCGGGACGCAGGTTGACAAGGACTCCTTTATTTTCGTCCACTGGGACACGCTGGGACTGTTGTGTAATTGGCTGGCCGGATTGAAAAGTGGGTGAAGATTGTATAATTGACTGCGAAAACGACCATAAATTAATCTCGTTTTAGGGGTTTTTTGGGTGATTCCCCGGGAGCGAATGCAAATATTACCCCCATCATGAATATGCACGGCCAGGGGAAACTGCATTACACTGGAATTCATATTCCCGTCCTGGAATCGTCGATTTTGTCGCCTTTTCAGCACTATAACGACCATGTTTTGAGTTATTTGCGTCTTTTGTTAATCGTGACAGCGCATTTTCAAATATGAATAGGAATAGGCTGGTTCTACAAATATATCATTAGTTGAATTTAAGGCAATCGTTTCATAAAAAGAAAGTTTGGGTTTTTTTTGGCGTGAGGAGCATAAGCCTGGAATGAACAAAAACTATCAATAACTTCATATTGCGGATAAATAATCTCTAAATTATCTAATACACTACTAACTTAAAAGTAGGAGTAGGGATAATGATTCAAAATATGTCTCAATTTTATTTCTACATCCTTGAAAAGATTCAAATTTTGTAAAACTTCTAAAACAATTAAGTTTTTTGGAGAATTTCTTGCCCTATTTCTTTATTACGCCATATTTGACCTATTTTCTAAAGTCATTATTATACTATCTTGAGGCCAAAAAATCACACAGCAAACCATTGAAACTGAACTTCTATGATTCTATGACAATATCCGCGAAATTAAAACTAATTTCTAAACAAATCTAGCATTTGAAAGCAAAACACAGAAGGAAACAGAAGATGCAAACGTGGGCATACTGTGACCGGCTTGCAAACATGTAGTTCTTGACAAAGAAGCAAGTGTTTCAAATCGCTCTATTATGTTCTAGCTACTCATCTACAGTAGCAACTATAAACCAACGTCTAGTGAACTTCCTCCCATCTCGGAAGCCGCGACCGGAAGTGCGACTCCACTCAACGCGTCGCACAAGAACGCTCTCCAGAAGTGTCCACACATTCGGTAGCTTACTCATGCCGACAACCGTTCTATGCCGTTCTATTCACCAGCGCACATGGTTGCAGACAACTTGTTGTCATGGCCATAACGACTGCCGACGGCTGCGAAACGGTTCGGTTCTTTATTCGGGCACGGCCCCACAAAACGGCTTTCCCGCCCGATTTTCGACGGAACCGAAGACGCAGAGCCGAAACCGAGAACGAGAGCGAAAGTGTGCGTGCGTGTGTGTACACGGATACACCGGGGCCCGAGACATCGTGCGGCGAAAGGGAGGTTTTCCATCCCTCCGTGCCCGCACGGTGAAAACAACCCGAAGACGAAATATGGCTGAACTTGAACTTTTCCCTCCGCCTCCGAATGGAACAGCGCGCCGAAATAGCGCAGCCCGAACGACACCAACACACCGAACGAACTCGGGGGTTGCCTGGGGGGGGGGTGAGTTTTTCCCTCCACCAGCTCGATCCGACGACGACAACCACGAACGACGATTTCATCCAATTTCCCGCCAAGCCGGAGTCGGTTTCGATTCACCGTTCGTCTGGTGTCCGACGGTGAGCACGTGTGCGTTGTTTGGGTGTCCGAAAGGAAAGCGAAACGCCATTCTACCAGCCATTTTCCTCGCACTACGCCGGCCTGGGGCATGTGGTTGCTTTCACACAAGCTGCCCGGCTCGGAAGGTGGTGGACTGCTGATTAAGCGGGAAAACTCGCGCACGAAGTGGTCGTAGCAGGGGCTGCATGTGGTTGTGTCGCTGCCGGTACGAAGCCGCGTGTCCGCGCGTGCTGGTTACGCTCCGATAGGTTTCTTTCGGCACGGAGGAGTCGCGTGCCACACACTAGGTTCAAATATTTTACGCACCATGCGTGCATGATGCTGGTGGTGTGTACTATCCAAAGTTTGCGAGTTGCTCATTCAATTAAATAGCAAATGGCTATTGAAAGTCTCATTATTTTTGAAAAAAAAAAACCTCCGCAAATTTTCAAAGATAATGAACCTCAGAAAACAGTCGCACGAATCGCATCAAACAGCTCCAAAAAGCGTGAGATACTTCTAGGAGTCTTAACACTCACACCCATCATCCTGAAGAATCAAAAACAGAGTCAACTCCCAAATGAGTCAATAAAGAGTTAATTCTTCCCAGCGAAGGGAAGAATGAACTCTCAAAGCAAGCAAACGAGTCGAAAAAGACGGAAACGTCAACGAGACCTTTCAAAACAACTCCCAATTGAGTTGTAAACAGAGGTGACTCTCAAAAGGCTGAAAAAGATTCAACTCTCGGAAGGAATCAAATATTGCTTAAAGGAGGTGACTCACTTCATGCCTTGATGACAAACTACGTCTAACTAAAACGGGGTTATCAAACCGAATTAAAAAGAATTGAGTCAACTCACTCTTCTTCAAGAATAGCTCTTAGAGTCGATTCGACACTTCAGGTAGAGTGACTAATGATTACAACCAGGAAAGAATCATCTCGTCGATTTTTAATTGACGCGGGACGTACTAAAAATACGCTGGAACCGATCGGGGAGCCGAGGACGAACGAGCAAAAGGCAGCACACCACCAATTATCTTTATCTGCCCAATATCAGCATATTCAACGCACGCATTCCAGATAAGCGGCCTGTTTATCGCGCTTCGCCACTCCGCCGGTCGTCGTTTTGTTTATTTTCGAGCCAGGCTTCGAGCCACACAACGCCAGCCAGTGTTCGACGTGGTTTGCGCAAATCTCATCAATCTCCGATATCAGGTGAGCTGGTGCTTGTGTGTGTGTGCGTCCAGAAGTCCGCGCTGTGGCTATGACTCTACAGAAACGAAATGACGTATCAATCACTCGATCGCGCAACCTTTACTCACCGTCGGATTTCATCTCGCGCTCCGCGACTAATAGCACGTTTTCCGAGGCAAAACGTCCCAAGCAAAACCACATGCTCGTCGTCCGTCCGGCCAACGTCGCCCAGGTTATCAGGTGCCAAAAACCCGTCCACCGGCGTCGATAAGGAAGCATCTTCTTCTCTTCGCACCCCACCTGCGGGTCTGGGCTGTCTCCGTTCGCTCGTTCGTGGCGTGGCGCAGTTTCTGGTGCCATAAAGTTTCCTCAAAAAAGCCCCGGGGCGTTGATTCTTGTTGAGTCACCAACTGGTGGTGGCCAACTGGAGGGAAGGAGGGCACGACAACATCAAACGATCGTGTGACAGTTTATTTGTGCATATAAAAAGTTGCTTTCGGGGCCATGCGTTTCCTTTTCGCCCAGTAAATAAGCAGGGCCCGGATGTGGAGTAACGTGACGGCACTATGCGCGCCATGCCGGTTAAGAGAGCATTATGAAGTGCAAATAAAACATATCGCCCCGTGCGCACTGTACGAACGGCAAATAGGTGCAACCCAGTTCCAGCGTTTTTCGGTTCATGCAACACCGGTTCCATTCGATTGCCGTGCGCTGGATGACTGACACCGTTTTCTGGACGAAAATTTTACATTTCCCAAGCTTGTCTACTAGTGGCAGTGGACGCGCAACACTTCTGCTACTGTTTTTTCCTCTTGTACTTGCTCCAGGTTGCATAAAAATCATCCGCACCCTGCACAGTGGGTACCTGCCATGTAAATATTGGTATAAAAATAGAAAATATAGAAACAAATACGATTGAGGCAAGAAAAAAGCTAAACTATTTGCAATATTTATACTATACAGCACAATAAAACAAAAAATAAGATAAGTTCTGTAATATAATGTTAACATTCAATCATAATGGTTAGCAAATTAAGTTCCTCCCTACAACGAATGTTAAGTTCCTCCCATATTTCCGACCTTTCTTTATCTTTTTACCAGTACTTCATCAATTTTGTGTTTTTGCTCTTTTTAATCATTCCATAAGATCTCTTATAAGCCTCAGTTAAAGCCAGCTATTGGTATTTTTTGCCATATATTTCTATAATTTCAAAATGCACTTTAAGTGATATAATTGAGTTCATTATTCTTGTGAGTTCAAATTGTCCAACTATCGGATTGAAAATTGAAAAAATTGAAAACATCAATATTAAAATTTTTATATTGAAATACAAAAGCTGATCTTTGTATTTGCGACTAAAGATCAGCTATTCATGGTAACTTGTTCTCTAGTTTTAGGCTTTAGTTTTCTACGTAAGAAAGAACGATTCCAGCATTCGTGCTTTTTCTCTTTCCCCCCGACAATTTCCCACAGTGCACTGTACACAACAAAAGTCCGAACTCACAAAAACCACCGTCGCCCGTTGCCATTTCATCAAATGATGCATGCGAATTGGTCCGCAAAAACTATGCACGTTGAACTGCACGGAACGGAACAAACAGCACCAAGGAAACGCTTACTTTTTCCGACAGATTTTCAAAAATAAAACAAACCCGTAAAGCAGCATCCTTCGACAGTGGCTGGCAGAGCGTTGGCTGCACAAAACAAACCAGCGAGGAACGAAAAAGTAAGATCACAGTTCTCTTTCAACATGACAGAAAAATCCCTCCCCAATCCACAGCCCCGGTCACATCCCCGGGTATCCGAATGCCGTCTAGCGCAAGTACAAAGACAGGCGACTTCAAGAAGGGTGTTTATGGAATGGGAGAGCACAAGTTTAAAATTTATTTCAAAAGTTGCCACCCCCGTGGCCATTCCGTCCCGCCCGCCACAACTTATTGCACGGTATTGTTTTTTTTTGTTCTGGTGCGGACGAATCGAATTGGACGTGTACCGCTCGCTGGCGGCAGCAGTTCCTGGACATCCCTGTGGCTCTAGACGCTCTGCACGGTTTTCCAATCGCGGAGCAGAAATAAAGCACAGTAACGCCCGCACACCGGACCGGAATGGCAGACTGGCCGCCCTCACACTAAGCGGTTCCATTTGATTCGAGTTTTCGCTCTTCTCCGTTTTCGAACGGTCGAATCCTCCTGTCACTTTGGGCGCCTTTATCTAGCCTCTAGAAGATGCTTCACTCCACTGCAGCCGGTGTACAATCGATCCGGGCGCGCGTTAGAGAATGTGAGAGTGAGAGAGTGTCCGAACAAAAAAGAAGTTCCGGACAAGTTCGGGCAACGACGTATCAAAGACGTATCAAAAAATGCGGAAGCAAGAGTTCGCCCCCGGTTCGAATGCAAGGACGAAGTTTTTTTTCTCTTCTATTTCCTGCCTTCCTTCACCGCACGACTTCCGGTTTTATTTCATCCTGGTTTCATTCAACGCGCATCGGGGGCCTCTCACCCACGGTCCTCACGAGAGTTCCTGTCATATCCGTCATACCCTGCGCCAGCTTTTGCGGAAAGGAAGTTTTCAAGTAAGATTTGATTTATAACGTACCCACAACTCATCCCGTATCCATCGGTCCGAGCGCTGACGACGATGGCACTGAATCAAAGATTGAACGTCTCGCAAACTCGTTAAGTACCATTTCCCTTCGTCGAGAAGGAGAAATTCTACAATCGATTCTTCGATTCCTTATGCTGAGCGCACTGGATGATTCCGGGGATATAAAATATCGAAGATTAAGAGCAACGTATTAATGAACTTCTCCTTGCCGGCCCGTTCCGTCTTCCAGATGTGATGCAATGGCACCAGCATGGCGAAATCCTTCCTTTGTCAACCTATCGGAAGCGATATTAGACAAAGCAGAGGCCGTATTAATAGAAAAAGCATATTTTTATCATGAAAACTTGACGCAGGCTCACGCACTCTTCAGCTCATTAGAATCAGCCGCGTATCGTACGGTATTATCTCTTGGAAGTGTGCCATTCATTATGTTGCATACTTTATGTGCACGGTTACCCCGAAAACGAAAGGGCAACGCACGGCACCATCAAGATAGGCACGGAAGACAAGAACTCTCCTACCACTCCCGCAAACCAAACCGGTACCAAACCGTCCGAAAAGCCAGAATCTCCCCATTTCGCCATTCAGGATGCCATCGCAAACACAAGGACGCGCATGCACTTCTACCCCAACGAAAAACGTGCCAAGCGTGCACATTCCACCATCACCGCCAACAGCAGCACCACTTTCACTGTCACTTGGTTCGTTCTTCGGTGCGAAGAACGTTGCATCATGTCGCGCACCCGAGCGGGCGGAGCACAAAAAAAAGCGCCGCAGGAGGATGTGCGCACACTTTTTCGCGAAAAACACAATATCCGATGGAGTGCCACTTGAACCGGGCTTCGGATTTTTAAGCCCGGTTTGGGTGTAATGAACTGCGGAGAGCAGCATGCAGTCGAGTGCGTACTTCAGTGTCTTATTTTGTGAGTGTGTTTCTTTCTTGGCGAAACAGTTAACATTTAGCACGGGCACATGGATTGCTCCGTTCCTTTCAGATGTTGGACGTCTTAATGCGAAGTAGGAGGTAGAAGCTTTAGTAGTTCCTATGACATACAGACCGTATCCTTCGGTGGCGTGGATGTGGATCCTTTCGATCGACTGTAACAAGCAAAACAACACTATTTTAGTTCAGTTCATTTCTTGCAATACCCTCCTAAGTCCATCTGGATCCGAACGATTGCGCGCTATCTTAAGAGAAGTATGGTTTTAATGGTCTTAAGGGAGAAAATCAAAATAATAGTTCAAGTTGATGTGAAGTACCATAAATTTCATATGAAAGCAATAGGCTAAATACACCCATCGTGACATCATTATGCAACCAAGAAAGGATCTGCCAATACAACCAAGAAAAAGTCTTCTTGAATCAATCATATCTTCACAGTCTTTTTTTTAAATCGAGATATATTCAGTTTTCTGTGTTGGAAAACTTGAATGAACCCAAACGTATCGTTCAATCACTACGGTCCTCGACACCGAACGAATTTACAGCACAAAACAAACCGAACTTCCAGGTGAAGTTCCCATCGGGGATGGAAGTCTATTTCGATGCGTCGCCCATTCTCCCACAGGCCTATTCCACAGGCCAGGTCCTCCAGGTGTCGTGATCGTCACACCATCATCGGGACATCCGGGCCTTCACGTATATGTGTGTGTATATGTGTGTGGTTTATGTATTGAGTTGCACTGTATGAAAGATGAGAAGCCCGTGAGGCGAATGCATTTCTCATGCCCTTCTTCCTCTTTCACCGCGTTATTCGCAGTACCGTTCTCAATGCCTAATGAACGGGGCTTTGTGTGCTGGTTCTCGGTTTCGGCTCGTCCTTTCCGGCCTGTCGATTTTGTCGATACAAGCACGAAGAATCTGTATATCTGTGTGATCAAGGGCAGCAGGCGAAATAAAAAAAAAATCCCAGTCACAGCCGTTCCGAGAGAATGGCGAAAAAAAATCCTCACCAAAGCCCACGATACGGACCCGGGAGTCTTCGGGCTGGCACGGTTGTTTGAAGATGAGCAAGCGGCAAGCTCATTTTCCGGTCCCATTTTCTCTCGCCCCGGTGTGTGCTTATTGGTGAGTGTGTGTGTCTGTGGCATTACTCAATGCTTGCATCGGCACAATTTATGAATTTATCACTTCCTGCATATATATAACACGGCCGACGTTACGTCGACTGTCATGGCGGACACCGTGTCGTACACCATCATCAGCACACCGGTTACAAGCTACCACCAGAGTCGTCGTCGCGGACAGGAACAGGGTGTTATCATCCGTGAGGCCTCATGCACACATACTGCGTTTATCGCACGCGGCCGTTGTGGGCCTTGCCAGTCAAGCGAACGCGCTGCTTATCGGCACCATTTCATCATAATCGTAATTGAAAAATCAAAATAGTCGCTCGGAGTGCGATACAGCAGTATCGCGGTGCTAAGCTAGACGCGTTTCGGCGCGAGCTGGACCTGCCTGTACGTGTTCCCGTACCAGAGGAGCCTTCGATAAAGTCACTATTACAATTTTAATCAAAGCAGGCCGAAAAATCCCACGCCGAACGTCATCGGCGTTTTACAAGAAACGGAATATGCTATACGGTGCTCCGAAGGTGTTGCGCGGGCCAGCCGATAACGCATTGTTTATCTTTCAATGTGCAGTCAGCGTCCGAGTTGACTCAATTTAAGAAGAGTGTTTGAGGTGCAGCTTGCCTGAAATGTGGTGAAAAGTATCACTCATAGATCAGCCTACGAGACGGTGGAAGGTGAAATTGCAGGTATGCAGGTACGAGGAGAATACTTATTCCTTGTCCGTGATGGACTTGAAGCGCGTCGATGCCGGATGTCCGCGTGGTTTATTTTCACTAGTAAACACGTCACACAACACAATCGGTACACGGTATTCTATTAGTGAGCGCGCAAAAACATCCTTTAGGCGATTTTGTTTCGAAAATATTCAATTGGCTCCTTCACGCAACCACTACTGATTATAAACACTCGTTTGACACTTGGCTACTTTGTTTACCGGGCCTAGCTAGAAAAACAAATTGCCCAGGGATGCTCAACCGTATCATCACACACGCCAATTACGAACGCACGGTGAGGCGCACATCGCAAACCACTTCTAACAAATGGACAACGAAGGAAGGAAGAGCGAGAGAAGCGGAGGAAGAGAGCGCGCGGACCGTTGTATGTAAAGCAGCTGTGGCTACGACAACCGTAGCTGGCATAAAACGGTTAAAACGGTTTGTTATCACACATTTTCGTTATCGTCAGCACCGTCATCCTCGAAGATTGGTCGTTTGCTTCATTTTTTTCTACTTTTTGTTTTGCTTTTCCTGCGTAGGTAAACAGTGCCGCGCTGCAGTGGTGGTTTGTT
>KZ069593.1:23472-45470 GCA_002091845.1 Anopheles cracens
TGCTCCCCCGCACCGAATGAACCTTTCAGCCACTGCTCCACAAAAGACAAGTTGACTCGCCACCATCATGCTCGAATTTAACCAATCCAATTGTCGACGATCAATCTATCAGCGGCCCGATCACACGCGGCACCCAGCTGGCACCACCTGAGCACGCTCAATTAGAGCAGTGGAGGGGACCTACATTAAAGCCACATTCGAAGTAGGTGAATCGCGACGTCTCCCGGCCGACGACTGGCCGGCGTAAATGGCTGCGGCAATCGTGCAGCGAAAGAACGATCCAGAGAACAAAAACCCCCGCACCATAACATCTTGATGTTGTGGTTACGGATGGAAGCATCGCACTGTGCATCCCGGGAGCATGCCCTGGAGCTGAACGGCTCCGACTAGCCACATCGCCCATCGCTAGCACCCAATTCCTTTTACACAATTTGCCTTCGTTTGTTCGAGAAGCTAGAACTTTGCGAGTTGGCTGTAGTAGTAGCAACTGTTTTTTTTTTGCTCTCGTTGTAATCATGCACACATGTGCAATTTTTTATGTCTTCCCGGTTCTACCGAACCCTGTACGAAGCCATCATATTGTTTAACGTTCTACAAGCATTTTTTTATTATTTTGTAAAACATTTGCATCTCCCAAGCAAGCCTGCGCTGGTCAGCAATTGCAGCGTCAGTGGTCAAAGTTGTTAGCATACGTTTATTCCTATTCGCGCGCTTACTTTTACTTCTGCTCGCCGGCCAAGCGAAGGTCCGTTCATGCGAGACGGCCACCTGTGAGCAGTGTGTGCAGAAAGTAAGAAAAAAATAGTGCAGATAAATGTATAGAAAAAACCTCCATCCCTGGTGGGTGAGAATGAATGGGAAATATATTTAAAAAAACCCCCGTCCGATAGACTCGATTCACTCGCGGTGTTCCTTTTGTCTTCTTTTGTGATGAGCTTTTGCTACCGTGTTTGATTTAATGCAAATTGTTCATTTCATCACAGCTCGGTTGTAACAAAAGTTGTCCATGCTGTTACGTGCAGTTCAACTTCCATTTTATGCACCATAATTATGTTCGAAAAAATTGGACAGAAGCGATGTGCTTATCAGCAATCAGCTGCAGCAACCTTACAGGTTAATTGTTTGGGATTGCATTCGAATGATAATATGATTTTAAACAATTTTAGTTCATTCCAAACACTTTCGGGCTCCTGAACGCAAAGCTATTTTTATATTGTTCTTGAGAAGAAATCCAATAATCAATTGGGGTTTTGAAGTGAAGATAGTAGAAGGTGAACGTTGCGCTCATTGTCAGTGGAGAATTATATCCTTAATTTTCGAAATTATATTAAGTTCAGACTTGGTATGCAAAGGATATTACAAAAAGGATCCAAGAAAATTATGATAAGACTAAAACAACTAAGTGAAACTGATAATTAAGGATATGATTAAATGTGTGAAGTTTTATTATCATAGTTTTATTAACTTCCCAACCAGTTGTAACTAATAAGATGTTTACTTATGATAATAAATACTGTCTTAATATGTTTTAAATATTATGACACAATAATAAACTATTCTGGATTGGATTGGAGGTATAAAACAATTATGAGTAATTTAAAATTGTTTCAATCAAACATCCGAAACTTTCTCCCAAATTCTTACTAACACTCTGCACAACACACTGGAAGCGCTCGGAAAGAAAGAAAAACTCCATAGTAAAGCCCTTCCCCCGGCGCTCTCATTTCCAATAAATTTCACTTCTTTATGCCCCACCGACAAGATGAAGAGATGCGCGCTTATTGCGCGTCCGCACATTGACACTTTCGCCAAAAGCGGGCATTAGCGGCAGTCGCAGCATCAGCAAGACCGAATCGTGCGAAGGAGACCTGGAACACGGTCGTGTTAGGCCAGATCGAAGCGAAGAGAGGACTCTCCCGGTTCCTAAGGAAGAGTTTGCCGAAGTGTAATGAAAGTGCGGAAGGAGCCGGAAGCGAAAACGGCTGACGAAGGTGCTATTTTTTTAGATACGTTTTTATCTCTCGCTCTCTCTCTCTTTCTCTCGCGAGAAGGAACATCCTGCCACTTGCAGTCGTCGTAGCGCGAAACGTAGCTGACACCTTGTTCGAACGCCGTACTGCCGTATTGCGTCTGCTTTGCTTTGTTTTGTCGCCCACCTCCACGGCCGCCACGGTTGGAACTTTTCTTAATTTTCGTTCAATTTAATCGAAAGAATTTTTACTTCTGACATCTGCCGGCACCGGCGGCACGCGATAAACGATCAAAGTTGCGCCCTCATAAGTGGGCCCATCAAGGGTCCCTGTTGGTGATGACACCTTCCGTTCCTTCATTTAAATTGATCCAAAGTTATGTGTGAAATCTGTCGAACGCAGTTGGCCTGGGCCGGGTGTCGAAATGCGGTGTCCTATGCACACGTATGTGCAATATATTTCCTTTCGCACAGCACACACACACTCACACCTTTCGCCACTTCCCGGGCGGGAAATTCCCACCGAAGCGGCTTTTATTGGTGCGGAAAATGAGTTTTTTTTTTGTGACGGCACTTTGCTTTGCTTTGGCTTTGGTTGGCTTGCTTTGGTCTTATCAACCGGGGCCCGTGTTGCGCGAGATGGTTTCGTTAATCGAAAGTGTGCTATAAAATGGGATTTTTACTATCACTACCTTGGGCCGTGTTGGAAATGCGGAGCGGAACTGGAGAGCACTCGGCTGGCTGCCAGCTGCTGCAAACTATTTACTGAAGCACGCGGCATGATGAAGACATTCTTAGCACACACATACTCACACAACCGATGTGGGATATTTGAAGCCAAACTTTACATTTAAATATGCGGTGCAACATGAGTAAGGCAAAACCTCACTTTTTTGTTGATGTTTTTATAATCATTTTAGTTCTAAAAAGAATATGAAAAAACATTGTTGTTTCAAAATCAGGCAGATCATTCTAATTCTCAATATCCGTTAAATCTTCTCCATATTATACATATATACCTAGTTGATTACCAAACCACCGTACTACCGTAAAATCTTCCAAAAAACGTCTTTCAATTGTTAATTAAAATTGTGAAATGGGGAAAAAGTACCCCACGTTCTATGAGAAATATATGAGAAATTGTAAGAAATCTGAAACATGTGGTTAGAGCAGTGGGAAAGCACTTATAGTAGGCATAGACTAATGTTTAATTTCATCCTTGATTGAGCAGCGCCATCTCTTAGCAGGAAGCGCAACTAGCAAATGTTTATCTTTTTAATGCGATTTTTTAAAATCTTTTTCTTTTGTAAATTTACTTGAAGTTCTATACATTTTTCTTTATTTGCTATTTCCAATATGAATTTAATATAAAATAAACAAAATAAACGAATGTGACCTTCATTATAAATTGAACAAAAAATAAAATTTAGTATAAAAATCATCAACAAACTATATTTTAATAGAATTCAAAACTATTGCTACCTTTGCTTAAGGATTAAAAAATCTCTTGGCTATGCATGTCAAGAGGTCATAAGAATTCGTCATAAATTCGTTCAAAACAGACAGAATACAAAGCAATGACAAAAAAAAACTCCATCGTTACCGCATCTAAATTACCCCTTTTCATGTGTTTCCTGTCCTAAAGAGCCTTTCGGAGATGAAAGACCCACGTTTGAAACAAACTGGGTGTAATTATCCTCCACCCGTTAAAAGGACACACCACTCGTCATAATCATCGGTCATTTCAGCAGCTTTTCATGCAGAAGCATTTCCCGTAGGCTCATACCGGTGAGGGCACACCGATCCACATCATCAATTCCCCTCGCTTTCGGGCCAAGTACTCTCCTACTCTCTCCCTAGAGGAAACCTTGCATTGCACTTGTTGTCTCGTGCCTAGTGCCTGTGTGTTTGTGTTTTTTTTTCCTATTTAGAGACATACGCATAGAGTTTCCCTAGGCTCCCTCAGACGGTCGCGTTCCCTCTGTTCTGCAACCGGAGGGACGCAAATTTGTTCAAGGTCAAACCGTCCTAAAAACCCACCACCAAACGCATCAAACGAGAGAGGGATTTCAACACACCGCCAGGAAGGGAACGGCACAAATTATCACCACTTGTCCCGCAGCGTATAAGCGTCTTGTTCCTTCTCGGTTCTCGGTCGAAGTCAGAGGGAGCTTCCGTTTTCGGTTGCGGCAACTCACCTGCGCACAAGAGAAATCCCCCTTTTTTCGGTGAATTAAATCCGGCCCGGGGAATTCCCGTTCCGGGAAGACAAGTGCGCCAAAGTGAACGGTTGCGTCAATTATAGGGCGGAGGCCCGGTGTTACCGTTACTGCCCGTGGTAGTAACGATAACCGGGCACAAACATTTTGACCCCCCCACCCGGTGCAAGGACCTCCGGGTGCAACTTTCAATAGGCGATCATCGGTTTCGGTGGTGAAGGTGATTGCGCTGTACTCGATGCGGTTTGTGTGCCTTTTGGTGTCTCGTTCCATGTGGTTGGTGAGGATGTTTCTTATCCTTTGCGTCCGCAAGCCAGATGCGCCAGAAACAATGTGGCGTTTTTTGTGTGTTACCTTTCAACACAACTCAGATTTGAATTGCAGACGCAGAGAATTGCGAAAACGTTTTTTTGGAGTACGAAATCCAGACAATTGAATCGGGATAATGTAATCAAATAAAACAAATTCAAGAAGGGTATTTTCGACCGAGGGTTTTGTAAAAAAGTGATGAAAATTATATAAAAAACATAAAAAACATTAAGTATCATCTAATAAAAAGTATAAAGTAAGTAATCACAAATAACGTTGACATCTACACAAAACAAAATTACAATACCGCGATTGCAACACGCAACAACAATCACATATAACATAAACTATACAAAGAGACTGTACGGTATTGCATATATAAAAATATAAATAACATTTTGCAACTGTAATATCATCAAAACAATAAAAAGCATCGCGTTATTCGGCATCATGTAACAAATATAATAAAAGCACAAACAATCAAATAACAGTCTGTAATGAACTCAAATAAACACTTATAATACATTCACTTATAATGTGGAAAAGTTTAACCATGTACTATGAAAAAATACAAGCAAAGTTTAAAAGCGCAGAACAGAAAACAGAGACAAAACTAAGATTTAAACGACCAGAAAGTTGACCAAGTCGGATGATTGAAAACATTAAAATAGAACACAGAAATATTAAAGGCAAATGCAACATCGATGTAAGATGTTTGATTTGTCATTGCTGTTTGTTGTTAAAAACAAATCTTTGATTGATACAAACAATCTCTGTTTTTCTTTAATTTCCCAATTCGGTTGAATTTATATTTTAATTAAATAAAAGAAGATCGCTTATACACAACAATTTTATTAAAAACATAGAACTATAAAAAGAATTTTAAATCTTGTGCAAAATTAACCAAAAAAATGTTCAGCAAACAATAAACGTGTAAATTTCATGAAAATTGCTTAAACAAACGTTGATACAACGGGCAAATGAAGCGAAATTGTGATACGTTTGTATTATCAGCTTAATATCTACAAGACCAAAATAAAAAATGAAAAACGAAACGAAAAACTGAAAACGAAATTGAATTATTGCTAACAGCAACAACGAAACAAAAACTACAGCAAAACAGAAAGTATGTTGATACCATCGAGCCCCCGGAGCTCTAGCCCGAACATATTTAGCCCCGAAAGGATAATTATGTGAGTGCTTTAAATTACTACTCATGCGGTGGCTCGAAATGGTCGAGCGTTTCGCTCTTAGCGGTTCCACCGCCAGCGTCGATACGATCGACGAGCGCAACGAACGGGTTCCGAAACCTAACCCAACCGTCTTCCCGGGGTTGTTCGGGTTGAGTAACCTCTTCCCTTGGTGTTACTTGGTAGCCAGTTTCGCACAGAAGGTCCTTCAACCGAAGCCCCTTTCGAAAGAAGGATACAAACGTGCACACACGCACACACAGCAAAGGATACAAATTGTTCGTAAGCCCGCCAGGTATCAGATGTTGTCCGTTCGGTCCCCGCCGTCGTCGTTGGAACGCTTCGAAATCCGCGTCTTGCGATGCACCTCGAAAAGAAGGAGAACGATAAATAGGACACCAGTTGGCCAGCCAGCCAGCCAGCCAGCCAGCCAGCCCGGTGCAGTCTCGAAATGCAGTCGGCGTCGGGTCATCAAACTCGCTCAACTGCCTTATGCCGTCCGCTTCGTCCGTTCTCGCTGTGGTCTCGTTCGTTCGCGCGTTCGCTCAGTTGTCACATGTTCTGATTTGATCCGTTCCGTTCTTAGTTCACTTCTCTTCGTCCATCTTCTTTAGGTTTCTTCGCTCACTTCCACATCCACCACGTCTGCCTGGTGCATTTTCGATTTTCAAATTTTCGTCCAGCTGGTCAGAATGTGTTTTTCGTACGCTTTTGTGTGGTTCTGCCTTTTCGTGCTTCTTTCTCTTGTCTGGGTCTTTGGCGCGGCCCGGCACATTAATCTCGAACCGCGCTGTCTGGGCACGGGGAAAGTCCGTGCCGCCTGCAGGGGTCCTTCCATTTGCTTCCCGGTGCCAAGTGTCCGTGGCACGTGGCTAGCAGCCTGTGCTGCGCTTTTAATACCGATCGAACCGGGATGATTGAGTCCTTCTGCGGGCCGAGTCCTGTAGAGCGCGCGAAGAAGGCGAAGAACGCACACACACACACACCGGCCTACTGCCGGGATGAGGTTGGGTGGATTGAAAAATGGGACCTGGGAATGTAATTAGGATTTTATGTTAATGCGTTCTCGTACTCTCACACACACCAGTCAACCGGTGCCGGGGTGTGATTATGTGTGGCACGCGACCCTGCCAGCCATGTGGACTTGTCCCTCGCCGAAACGTGCTGGCCCATCCATGCAAGCGTGATTTTGCCCCCGAGAGGCTGGGTGAGATGGTGTTGGTGGCCTTCGATAAGATTAATGCAGCCATCCATAATGGTTAGTTTCTCCGCGGGGACTGGGCGGACACGCCGTTCCGGAGCAACGTGTGCGAATGCTGTTAGATGTATTGATTTCGTTCGACCCCTGCATAGTCGGTGGTGCGTTTATATTGTGGTTAAATCTACCGCAAAGTATAGAAATAGAAGCGACCTTCCTGTCAATTCAAAGACAACAGCTTCACATTTTAAGATGAAATTGTTTATTATTATGGAACTGATGAAGCTGTGTTAAGGTAGTATCAAGAACGTTATCTGGTTGTAGTCTATTAAAATTAATTTCACAGCATCCCGAGCCTTTATAGAAATTTAATAACTTTCAAACGCTTCCAACGATCCAACGCAGACGAGATGCATTGATTTTGCTTCAACCGGTAGTTTAACGGCTTACCTATCCAACAACACCATCAAACCTTCTTCCCTGCTGCACTAGCTGGCGTGCTTATACGTATTTATTGGATTGTTCAAATGAGAAAATTATCTCACAAATTTATTGAGTTATTTATTTTTATCATCGTGCCATCACGTTCCCATCACCCCCTGTTCCTTCCACGTTTAAGCATTTAACTGGCAAGCAACCTCGCCAGTTGAAAGTTACCAGATTATACAACGCAGCAAGTGGCGCCGTTGGTGGTGGGTGTTGGTTTCAATCCACCTTCTTTTCGCTACTCGCTTCCACCACCATCGATCCCGCTAGTTCGTGGCGAACACGAAAGAAATGTCGTGTCGCTACCGGAAGGAATTGACACTGGCTGTGCGCGTTGGTTTGGCCTATCTTTGGCGATTTTTGTTCTCCGTTCCACCAACGGGTGGGAGGTGCCCGGCTCCGCCAGCAGCGAGTGAAAATGAGCAGATCAAGTACCGACGGCGTACCTACGGCGTTCCCATCGTCCGTTTTTTTTTTCAAGGCTGATTGCGTCCGGATAGGATTCCCGCGCGCCAGGACATCGCCACTTGCAAAGCGGAGCCTACCACGCGCGACCTGCGACCGTAATTTCATAAAGTTTATTTCGTTTCTGCACCTCCACCGGGGCCGGGGCTCTTTGGGGTCGGCGGGAGGCGGAGTCGCGAGGACGCACTTTAAACTTGCACACTTCCTTCCGCGTCCAGATTGAGTACCGCTAATGTTGGTAGAGGTGGAGCTGCCAGTTGGTGCGTGTTGATGAGCGCTACAGTACGTTCTGTTGTAGTAAGGGCAACTTTCAAATTGTACGAATTACTTCCATAAACTTCGACACAATACGAATGTGTTTTTTGAATGTGTTACTCTAGCTATAAATATTTAGTAGTATTTAATAGTATTAGTAGTGCTAAATACTACTACTGCTATTTATAATTCCACTATTTATTCATCTTAAATTTCAGCATTTACTTCCTGTTCTATTATTACTTCTACTGCTATGTATGAACCAGTTTCTTCTTCTACTTGTAGTTGTAGTTCTTCTTCTTATACTATTGTACCTTTTATATCTGTTTATGCCTTTACTTCTACCAGAGCTTAGTTTTTACTTCTTCAGAGATTGCTACTATCATATTTTCTTCCAAATATGTCTTCCATTTATATCTGTTTTTGCCGTTGACTCGCTGCTTCTACTTTCACTTGTAATTAAATTTAATCATAATTCTAGATATATTTCTACTTGCACTTGTACATGTTCTTGTATTCAATATATTTATCTACTTTTATTTCCACCTCAATTAAGCACTTCTTCTTCTTTACAAATATATATTTTCATGTTCATCTTCTGGTTTGCCTAATATTATTGCTTTCTCATTGCTTGTAGCAACTTCGATTTGTTTCGATTTGTTTCGAGTTGTTGAATAAGGATATGAATAGTTCATAATGAGTTTGAATGATTTAAATAACTTTTATTGTTTTGTTAGTCTTAGTCGATGAAAGAGTTAGTCTCTTTTCGATGAATCTATTTTTAATCGACTTTTGTCATTATATTCTTTCGCAAAAAGAAATATTGAGTATTGATGAAATCTATTGTTTAAGTTTGTTAATTAGTCAAATTAGATTCCAAATTATTTGAATAAAACTTTCTATCCCATATTTGAATGCTTATTAGGCATCAACTAGCTGTTTTCTGAATGATTTTTTTTCGCTTAAATCTGCATCCCTCACTGTTCCACCGAAGACACCGCCAACAACCGCTGATGGCTGCAATGAAGATGTGACTTCACTGTCTTCCGGCACGCCCGGAACCCGGCCAACCCCCCGGGCCACAGCAAATTCCACACCCACCCCACCGGCACAGCAGCACCAGCCCGAACCGCGAGCTAGCCCGCGTAATTTCTAATCGAAATGAAATTATTGCATCGTAAATTCGAACAGCGTGCGAAAAATTACCGCATACGGGGGGAGCACAAAAAACAACAGGAAACCGGATGCGGCAACCGAAAAACCGATGCTGGAAGGAAATTAAAACACGTTAATCAGTCGCACCAACCGAGTCATTCGGTGGAATGCGGGCTGGAAGCGTGATGAGCAAACAGCGGCGAGGCGGGCAGTTGGGCCGCTGGCCCCATTACTCACGGGGTGTCCGCTGGTGGGCCGAAAACACACACTTTTCACGGCCCCGCTGTGCGCATTGTCCTGCGTGGAAAGTTCATTTTCATTTCGCGCGAATGTCCCGACCGAACGGGAAGCAAAAAACCCAGCGACGGGAAAAAGAAAACAACATCAAAAAGTTATGTTCCGCTTCTGGTGCGGCTGTTATCATAAGTATGATTCATGCTTTCCGCCAAAAATTGGTTACCGACATGAAATTAAATAACACAAAAAACACCCCCCAACACACACAAGCATAGGAAAACCACACTTACCACGCTGAAATGTGTCACGTGGTTTATGTTTCGGTTTGCCGGCCGTTCATCGGCGGCTCCCGAATTCCCAATGCTGACGCCACGGAAGCGAAACATGGAAGAGGGTGGTGGGTTGGGCGGGGGGTGGTGTGCGAAGGTGGTTTATGTCGAGTTAAATCGGCCACACACTTTACGATCTGTTACGCGGGGTGCGGGTTTTCTTCTCGGGAAAATATTTTTTCGCGTTCCGTTTGTTTTCCCCCACCCCCCGGGGAGACAGTGGGTGGCAGCGGGTCGCAGATTATGTTGATGCCGAAATGCCGATTGCCGTGCTGTGCTTCGGCCACCATAATCAGCTTTTAGTGCAGCGTCAGCGGGAACGGGGCGGAATAAAACCTCTCAGCCTCGCTGCTCGCTTTTCCCGCGAACTGCAGCCGCAAAGCCCAGCGGCAAACACACGCCCGCGAGAATGGATTGCTATCAAAATTTTCGGTGAAAAATGACATCCCACCGCTGCATGCGCTGATGCGCTGATGCGTAAATTATCTCCCATAATAACGCCACCTCCCCCTGCAACCGTGATGCGCAAAGCTGGTGTTTACTTCGGCTTTTTTTTGTTTGTTGCTTTTCGGGAGCCTCTATTCTCCACCCCCTGGGAGGTGGGTGGTTACTTTACGATTTATTTGTAATTTTAGTGTAGTTTCTGTTTATTTCACGTTCGGCCGACACTCGCAACTTTAGTCGACGAATTTCGGCGCATCTTTACGTTTATTACTGCAAAAAAACCAGATCCACACAAGTTTTTCGTTTATGACCGCGTTTGTCGCTTTGGGACGGATTCGGCATTCGGTTTTCGCGGGTGCGACCCGAACCTAAGACGGGACGCATCTTGGGTTAGCTGGGACGCGACAGACGATTTTTTGTTTGCACCATAAAAAGCCTCACTTACGAGATCCTTTGTCTTCCATTTGCCTTCGAAGCACCTTTTTTATGGAGAAATTAAAAGTTTGCGAATAGTTTGCGTTCCGCATCGCTCGGCTTTCGTTCCACGGTGGTTGGTGCAATCATAATCTGCGTCCGAGCGATATGTTGTACAATGTATCGTTTTACGACACCCTGCACTTGCTCTCGAACGATGTCATGAACATTTTATTGCATCCTTTTTTGGCGAGGAATCGATAAATTTTGGTGCGCAATAGTATCGTTTTCCCTTTTCGAAGATGGACGTGATTTTATCTTTCCTGTTTTGTGGAAATTTAGGGCTCGATAAGTTTTTGTTCCGGTCTGTTTCGTATGTTTACACTTCATTTGATGTCCGAATGAGTTTTTAAATAATGGAACAAAAACATGGGAAATTTGTAAATTAAACTTCATGAAACGTTACTCACGCCAATATACTAATATTCATTTGAAATCTTCAGTTATGATTTGTTATTTGACACATAACTCCGTTATATCTAACTGTTTGGCTAATTTAGATGATAAAATGCTCGCGGATAAATCGCTGGAAAAGAACATTTGGAGGGGGGCGAATAATGCGATCTGCGAGATCTTAATGTTAATCATAGTGGTGCAGAAATAGAGCAACTGCTTAATATAGCTGGCAAAGAACGCTTTATTAATATTCGAACTTGAAAAGGACGTTTTGAAAGCGATTCGAGCAAACTTTTCTTGCATTACTCATTGTAATGTTTTAATGACCTGGCAAGTGTTGAAATTTTTCTAGATCCCACGATGGTATTACATATTCATCCACTCATACGCTTATAGATTATGGTTTTGGCAACTTTTTCTTAACACTAACTCATTTTTTTATTTAGTAAGGAACGGTCTCGCCGTATTGCTTCACTGCCTACTCTTATTTATTTATAACATTAGTTCCAAATCCAAAAATAAATGAAGTGGTATTTTTCACGGTATATCTCGAAATCGGCAAGTTAAAAATCTTACAAAAATGCAAAAATTCAAAATATTGTTAGAAGAAACTTTTTTTTTGTCCTTTCCACTTGAATTCGCAGATATACCTAAAATAATTGCCGGAAGAACCGGGAAATCCTAGTGTTTCTAGTTCTCTTGGACAGTTTTAGAATAACTTGACTTAAACTATTAATGTTCGCTGATATGAAATCAAGCTTTCAAGCAAATAAAACTTTGTACAGAATCGAAACTGGTGTGTCCAAAGCTTAAATATAACGAATACCTAGTTTAACATCGCATACTTTGTGTTTGACTTGCAAATGATTGACTTTCGGGGCTCTTTGAACGAAAGTGTCGATTGAAAGCCATTTAGGTATGTGTTTTGAATACAATATGATAAATCTTTTGCTATAGACACCTAGAATCAAGCATCAGAAATTGTTTTTTAGCAATTTTGTCATACTAAACTTTTATTATATCTAAACTACTTCCATGTTTTTCAATTGAATGCAATCCGTACATACAACTCAAACATTCGCAATACACAACTACGTCGTTACCCCGATGGAGAACTTTTTCTTCCCCACTTTTAAACCCCCATACCCATTCCAAAGCGTTTCTTCAGCATCCAAGATCCCAGCCCCACTTGACGGCTCCATCCGTGCAATACGCACTACCAGCCCCACAAGGATTAACCAGCAGCAGCAGCAACGGTGCTAACGTCCTGAACTGACACCGGATCGGACGTTAGAAAAAGGGGGAAATGGTTCACTTCTTTCTTTCGTGCCCCATCTCCAGATCCCGCCCAAGTCAGCGACCTACGAGGCGTCCCCAAGAACGTGCCCGGGCGCGGGCAAAGATGGTTTGTTTATGAAACGAAAATCGATTTTCTCCTGCCCACCCTCCCGGCCGGGGTGCCGAGGTGCACGAAGAAATACGCACTTTTCGCACGACTTTCCGCCTGCGAGCGTAAGGAAGCGAACCCCAACCGAACCGTAGCGCCAATCGCAAGCGGAATCGCCTGAAACTCGCCGTCGTTGAATGGAGCGGCGTCCAAGTGTATCTTACGGTATAAAAAAGTTGAAAATAATAGTAGAAAATTTGTTCAGTGTGTTTTGTTTCTCAAATTGTTCTTAAATGAATCCATTCCTTGCTGAGAGTTTGCTCAGTTGCTATTTCTATTTCTTGTTCTAATCTTGTTCTAAGGTTTTTGTACGATTTGTTTTACAAAATTCATTTTTTACTAATTTTTCTTTAATTTTTACTGAAACGGGGTCATTCAGTAGTATAATATAATTTTAGTTAATACTTTTATTTTTAGCCTGATTTATTACAGTTTTCTCATTTTCTTCTCTTGTGATGTAAGTTGTTATAATATAAGTTGGCGAATCAAGTAAAAGTAAAAAACAAAAAACAAAATAAATTACAAATCCTTAATACAAATTTGACTGCGCTAAAAAATACCTAATATGTATTGAGATGTATTGAGATGTATTGAGATTTTTACTGAAAAAAAAAGATAAATATTATAAAGATGTATACAAATATACTATAAACATGTTTTTAAATATAAAGTAACCACCAGTAAGCAGTTTCCTTTCTGCTCAAATCAAAATAAAAGAAGACATTAAAACATGTGATGATAATAGCTCCAATGATTATTTTAAATGTCAAAATATAATCATTTGAAGAAGCACCTCTACAAGAAGAACCGAATTTCAAGCTATGCCTACAGCGAAAGTAATTACTATTTTGAAAACACGAAATTGTGTCGTGTTCTTCAACACGCAAGACATCTAACAACGCACAACTGATTGACAACCGAGAGAGAAACCGAGAGAGAAAGAGATGTTATAATTGAATCAACTTTATTCTCACTCCACACACCAACAGTTGTATCCCTCAAACCGAGGGACACCGGGTCCCAGGCAATTTGTGTGGCCGGCGTAATCAACACGAGCAAAAAAAAAATGCAGCCGATATGCACTAACGTTATCACCTTGCACGTTCACGCGTTCACCACCTGACAGCTGATCAATGTGAGTGAAAATTAAAACTGTTGCAACACTCGTCATTTTTTTGTCTGCAACCCGTTAGTTTCGCTACCGTTTGGGGAGGGTCATTTTTCAAACATTATTACATTCTCTGCCAACGTGCCGTTTATTATCGAATGTAGCTGTGGCCAGAGAGTCATTAATTTTGTGAAGACACAGTCGGCGCAACTAATGGCCACCGGTGCCGTTATCGGTGCAGCTTTTTCGTCCGCCCAAACGCCATTAGGAGAAGAACGCGCAGCTGTTTGAGGGTTTGATAAGACGTGATGGATCCCGGCACGGAGCTTGATGACACTCTCCCGTGCCGTCAGTGTGAAGATGCGTTGAATGCGGGCTTTACTTTTTCGATGCATTCGTTTCAATTTTTTGTTTAACCTTCTCGAAAACAATGCACGACGAAATATATCTACACAGCTTTTTCTTTGCTTTATTTTTGTTTTGCGCAGCTGAAGAATGTTCAGGCAGCGAGGGTACTTCCAAGTAAGTGTATCTTACAGTAGAAAAAATAGAAAATAATATAAGAAAACTTATTCAGTGTGTTTTGTTTCTCAAATTTTAGAATCCATTCCTTTCTGATGCTATTTCTATTTCTTGGTCTATTCCGGTTGTATGATTTTTGTAGGATTTGTTTTACAAAATTCAATTTTTACTAATTTTTCTTTATTTTTAGAGAGACGGGTTCATTTTTAATGTAATATAAGTAGTGTACTATAATTTAGTAGTTTGTCTTGTAATTTTAGCTAATACTTTTATTTTTAGCCTGATTTATTAAAGTTTTCTCTTTTTCTTCAATTGTAATGTAAATTGTTATGATATAAGTTGGCGAATCAAGTAAAAGTAAAAAAAAACAAAATAAATTACAAATCTTTGATACAAATTTGACTGCGCTACAAAATACCTAATATGTATTGAGATGTATTGAGATTTTTACTGAAAAAATGAGAAATATTATAAAGATGAATATAAATATACAATAAACATGTTTTTAAATATAAAGTAACCACCAGTAAGCAGTTTCCTTTCTGCTCAAATCAAATTAAAAGAAGACATAAAAACATGTGATGATAATAGCTCCAATTATTATTTTTAATTTCAAAATATAATCATTTGAAGAAGCACCTCTACAAGAAGAACCGAATTTCAAGCTATGCCTACAGCCCAAGTAATTACTATTTTGAAAACACGAAATTGTGTCGTGTTCTTCAACACGCAAGACATCTAACAACGCACAACTGATTGACAACCGAGAGAGAAAGAGATGTTATAATTGAATCAACTTTATTCTCACTCCACACACCAACAGTTGTATCCCTCAAACCGAGGGACACCGGGTCCCAGGCAATTTGTGTGGCCGGCGTAATCAACACGCGCAAAAAAAAAAATGCAGCCGATATGCACTAACGTTATCACCTTGCACGTTCACGCGTTCACCACCTGTCAGCTGATCAATGTGAGTGAAAATTAAAACTGTTGCAACACTCGTCATTTGTGTTGTTGTCTGCAACCCGTTAGTTTCGCTACCGTTTGGGGAGGGTCATTTTTCAAACATTATTACATTCTCTGCCAACGTGCCGTTTATTATCGAATGTAGCTGTGGGCGCCAGGGGTTTTTCGCAGTATAATTGGACCGCAGTTTCGCTTATATCCTATAGCTCCCCCTCAACCACGCACACACACACATACACACACATACTCAAGTAGCAAAGGCAACCTGTTTCTTAAGAGACGCGGCATGGGATGAAAGTGCGTAACGCATACAATGTTTCGTGAATGTTTGTCAAACTGTTAAAAATTAGGTCGAGAGGGTGCTTTCCCTGCGCGAGGAATATATCTACACAGCTTTTTCTTTGCTTTATTTTTGTTTTGCGCAGCTGAAGAATGTTCAGGCAGCGAGGGTACTTCCAAGTTATGATAAATCTTTCGCTATAGCACAACTTTGTGAGAAAAGACATGGCTTTTAGAATGTCCATTCTATAGTAAATCGTTGCTTAAATAAAATAGTCTTGTTAGTGTAGAGAAAACCGTTGCGTTAGTTCAGCTTTAGAATATATTGGAATAATTGGAATAATTTTTCATCCATTTTCATCATACTTCTTCACATATTCGTCATATAAAAAGTATTCGTTGGAATCAAACATTAGAAATTGTTCTTTTTAGCAAATTTCTCATACCAAACTGTTATTATATCCAAACTACTTCTATGTTTTTCAATTGAATCCAATTCTTCCATGCATCTCAAACATTCGCAATACACAACTACGTCGTTACCCCGATGGAGAACTTTTTCTTCCCCACTTTTAAACCCCCATACCCATTCCAAAGCGTTTCTTCAGCATCCAAGATCCCAGCCCCACTTGACGGCTCCATCCGTGCAATACGCACTACCAGCCCCACAAGGATTAACCAGCAGCAGCAGCAACGGTGCTAACGTCCTGAACTGACACCGGATCGGACGTTAGAAAAAGGGGGAAATGGTTCACTTCTTTCTTTCGTGCCCCATCTCCAGATCCCGCCCAAGTCAGCGACCTACGAGGCGTCCCCAAGAACGTGCCCGGGCGCGGGCAAAGATGGTTTGTTTATGAAACGAAAATCGATTTTCTCCTGCCCACCCTCCCGGCCGGGGTGCCGAGGTGCACGAAGAAATACGCACTTTTCGCACGACTTTCCGCCTGCGAGCGTAAGGAAGCGAACCCCAACCGAACCGTAGCGCCAATCGCAAGCGGAATCGCCTGAAACTCGCCGTCGTTGAATGGAGCGGCGTCCGCGGGGTTTCTTACAGCGCCACCCAGCCCAACCCAACCCCGCCCGGCCGAGAATGCAGCATTAGAAAATGCGTCATCTCAAGTCCCGATGTTCGGTTCCGGATGGACGGTTTCAAGATGATTCCGCCGTGTAGCGTGCGTGCGCGCGCGTACACACACAAGAATAAAACGCACTTTTTTCTTCGTTGCTTCGCTGCGTAGCGCTTCCCTCGCGGTCGTTTCTGCAGCTTCCGCACGAGTGCAGAACACAAAGCGGATTAATGCAAACGCTGTGAGCGCGTAGTACGCGTAGCTTGACAGTTCGCTGCATGCAATTTGCGTTGCATCCTTTATGCATCTTGGGGGGGGGGGGGGGGGGGGGGGGAAAGCGCAGCAGGCAATGGCAATGCTGTGAGGTGTTAATAACTTGCAGCTCGTGCTCGGTTTCGGGGTCGGAAATCGTCATTCCGTTGACACGTAGCATCCATCATCTAAGATTCGTTATGTATGATACTGCGAAGATTTACGTCTCCACTGATCTATATTCATAGTTTTAAAATTTCTTGATCGAGTGATGTCATCCCGGCGGATATGTTACAAGCACGTTTGTTAGTTTTTTCGCGATTTTTCCCCTTACCAGTGAACGTTATAAATATTCAAATTTGTTTCAATGTTTTAACGATCTAGTCGAAAGTGCAGTGGAGTGGATTGTTGGGATCGGTTAGAACGTATTAAAATTTTAACGAAAAATTTATAAATAAATTCGAAAATATATTCCTTTTTTATGTACAACGATATTAAAAATATCATTCGATATCTTTTATGCAAGAGATTTTCGGGTGCAAAAACAAATTTGTCACTTTCTTTGTTGTGTTGAATAGTTTGAAAGCCAGAGAGTAGAAATGGAAAAGAAATAAAAAATGAAATGAAAATGAAAAAGATAATGAAACAGTCAAGTTCAAGTTTTCTTTTCGAGATTTCCAAATAAGTTGAGAGAACCTTTACCCCCTCTTACTTTCTCTTTCTTTCGCTCTCTCTCTCTTTAGAATAATTCTTGGTCTCCTCCGTTTCGCCACTCTTATGTTAAATATTATACTTATGGAATGATTCAAAAACTAGTCTCCCCACAACAAAGGTAAAGGCAAAAGCAGACAAAAGAGTCGAAAATAGATCAAAGTCTCATGATGATTTCGAAACTCTGGTAGAAAAGAATCGCTGAACAGAGTCAACTCTTAAAAGAGTCTAAAAAGAATGTGAATTCCCAAAGAGCTCCTGAAAAGCGTCAATAAATCCTTGAAGCGTTAAAATCAGTTTTAAAAAATATATAAAATGACTGGATCATCGTCATCGTCGAAAAAGAATCGAGACACAAAAAGAATCATGCTATCAACAACACAAATAAATCTGCCAAATAAGTCTATCAAAACTCTTAAAAGAGTAGAAAAAAGAGAAAAAACTAGTCAAGGTTCAGCAAAAAGTCGTACGTCAGCTGAAAGAGGCTTGAAAGTGAAAATATAGTCAAGAAATTATCACGAAAATATTCACTTTAACTCAAACCGATAATAAGAAATAATTGAGATTTAATGCTACCATCTTCGAAAGATGTTCGGTTAAATTACTATTAACATTATTATAACAATATATTTCCCTCTTTGAAAACATCGTCTACCTCACTAGAATCCACTTTCACCGCTCGTACCAAGCGATCGCAACCCGCAAGCCATATGCAGATCGCGTTCAGGTGTTGGCGTTTCCCTTTCAGCGGCAATAAATTACCTCCTTGTAGTTGTGGTGTGGGCAAACGAAGAAGAAAAAAACACACACACAAGACCGGATGCAGGAGGATGCAAAATCGTGCTAAAAACCTCCTCTAATCAAACTCGACCGATCGATCGATCGTCCGAATCCTTCAAGCCTGGTGAAAACGAGAAAGTGTGAAAGTGTCGAACGCGGCGCGGCGACCAAAATTCAGCCGGGAAAGCAAGCGATGGAAGCGATGGAAGCCCGCAGTTAGCATTTGCATTTGGCTCGTGCCACTCGGGCGGCTCGCGCAACGGCCATGTGCTCATGCGTGTTATGCTTCTATGCTTTCCGTGTGCGGATGTACGGATGTAATATTCTCGAAAACACACTCACACGTAGAGAAAGAGGTCTATGTTCTAAGTTGTGAATGTGTGCGTGTGTGTGTGTGTGCGAGCAAGCGAACGAACGCACAAAGAGGAGACCAACCGACCAAGCCCCGGTAAAATAAAACCCGGACGCGCCCGGAGTTCAATGTGTTTGATATATTATTTGTATAAAAAGGAGCAGATGTTGAGTTTTATTTTCCCTCTCCCCCTCCATTCCCGGTGCCCGCGCCGCTTCTCGGTTGTGTTTTCCATTAAATTCTTCATCCCTCTCCCATTCCCAACTAATGGCCACCGGTGCCGTTATCGGTGCAGCTTTTTCGTCCGCCCAAACGCCATTAGGAGAAGAACGCGCAGCTGTTTGAGGGTTTGATAAGACGTGATGGATCCCGGCACGGAACTTGATGACACTCTCCCGTGCCGTCAGTGTGAAAATGCGTTGAATGCGGGCTTTACTTTTTCGATGCATTCGTTTCAATTTTTTGTTTAACCTTCTCGAAAACAATGCACGACGAACAAACAGTGTTAGACAGGCAGCTGAACCGATCAAGGTAGGGATGGTTGTTTAGCACGAAGAATAGCCCGTGATGTCGTCGCGATCTTTGCCGCAGCGCAGATGCGTTGAATGCGGGCTTTACTTTTTCGATGCATTCGTTTCAATTTTTTGTTTAACCTTCTCGAAAACAATGCACGACGAACAAACAGTGTTAGACAGGCAGCTGAACCGATCAAGGTAGGGATGGTTGTTTAGCACGAAGAATAGCCCGTGATGTCGTCGCGATCTTTGCCGCAGCGCAGGACAATAGAGCAACGTACCTCGAATCTCGGCAAAGGAAGAACGCAAACAAAACAACGCGGAGAGAAACATTCCGATGCACCGATACCGTTTCCTTTCGTATCCCGTATCTCTGGCACGATCGAAGCCCGGAGAAGGTCCTGCTGATCCGCACCGACAATGCGTGTCCTTTCGGTGGCCCACGCTGGTCCGTTGCCCCAGGACGGTTCCCCGGAACGGGCAAAGAAAGGTGTTCTCAGTTTTTGCAACAGCAAAAAACAGCACACCCTCGTTAGGGGAAAAGCAAATAAGATCCATTCCATTACAGCAAGGTACTGCCCCGGGACGTCAGCAGGTACCTTCAGGACGTCTCCCCGGGCCCGGAGTGTAATCGAGCGAGAAGAAGCATTTTATGTCGGGATTGCTTCTGCGGGTGTGAAGGACCAGCAAGGAAGATGCGAGCAGCAGCCTGCAGCAACAAAAACAGAGCCAGCGACCCGCAACCAGGTGAACCCGAAACCAGAGGTGCACCATCTGCTGCACTGCACTGCGCCGCACACATACACACCAGCCACCAGGAGCATCGGACGGGCGCTGAATGTCCGAGGTCACCCGCATCGGGACATGCGGGCATGTGCATTGAAAGCGCAGCAGGCAATGGCAATGCTGTGAGGTGTTAATAACTTGCAGCTCGTGCTCGGTTTCGGGGTCGGAAATCGTCATACTCCACACACCAACAGTTGTATCCCTCAAACCGAGGGACACCGGGTCCCAGGCAATTTGTGTGGCCGGCGTAATCAACACGCGCAAAAAAAAAAATGCAGCCGATATGCACTAACGTTATCACCTTGCACGTTCACGCGTTCACCACCTGTCAGCTGATCAATGTGAGTGAAAATTAAAACTGTTGCAACACTCGTCATTTGTGTTGTTGTCTGCAACCCGTTAGTTTCGCTACCGTTTGGGGAGGGTCATTTTTCAAACATTATTACATTCTCTGCCAACGTGCCGTTTATTATCGAATGTAGCTGTGGCCAGAGAGTCATTAATTTTGTGAAGACACTGTCGGCGCAACTAATGGCCACCGGTGCCGTTATCGGTGCAGCTTTTTCGTCCGCCCAAACGCCATTAGGAGAAGAACGCGCAGCTGTTTGAGGGTTTGATAAGACGTGATGGATCCCGGCACGGAACTTGATGACACTCTCCCGTGCCGTCAGTGTGAAAATGCGTTGAATGCGGGCTTTACTTTTTCGATGCATTCGTTTCAATTTTTTGTTTAACCTTCTCGAAAACAATGCACGACGAACAAACAGTGTTAGACAGGCAGCTGAACCGATCAAGGTAGGGATGGTTGTTTAGCACGAAGAATAGCCCGTGATGTCGTCGCGATCTTTGCCGCAGCGCAGGACAATAGAGCAACGTACCTCGAATCTCGGCAAAGGAAGAACGCAAACAAAACAACGCGGAGAGAAACATTCCGATGCACCGATACCGTTTCCTTTCGTATCCCGTATCTCTGGCACGATCGAAGCCCGGAGAAGGTCCTGCTGATCCGCACCGACAATGCGTGTCCTTTCGGTGGCCCACGCTGGTCCGTTGCCCCAGGACGGTTCCCCGGAACGGGCAAAGAAAGGTGTTCTCAGTTTTTGCAACAGCAAAAAACAGCACACCCTCGTTAGGGGAAAAGCAAATAAGATCCATTCCATTACAGCAAGGTACTGCCCCGGGACGTCAGCAGGTACCTTCAGGACGTCTCCCCGGGCCCGGAGTGTAATCGAGCGAGAAGAAGCATTTTATGTCGGGATTGCTTCTGCGGGTGTGAAGGACCAGCAAGGAAGATGCGAGCAGCAGCCTGCAGCAACAAAAACAGAGCCAGCGACCCGCAACCAGGTGAACCCGAAACCAGAGGTGCACCATCTGCTGCACTGCACTGCGCCGCACACATACACACCAGCCACCAGGAGCATCGGACGGGCGCTGAATGTCCGAGGTCACCCGCATCGGGACATGCGGGCATGTGCATTGAAAGCGCAGCAGGCAATGGCAATGCTGTGAGGTGTTAATAACTTGCAGCTCGTGCTCGGTTTCGGGGTCGGAAATCGTCATCCAGTTGACACGTAGCATCCATCATCTAAGATTCGTTATGTATGATACTGCGAAGATTGACGTCTCCACTGATCTATATTCATAGTTTTAAAATTTCTTGATCGAGTGATGCCATTTCTCGGCGGATATGTTACAAGCACGTTTGTTAGTTTTTTCGCGATTTTTCACCTTACCAGTGATCGTTATAAATATTCAAATTTGTTTCAATGTTTTAACGATCAAGTCGAAAGTGCAGTGGAGTGGATTGTTGGGATCGGTTAGAACGTATTAAAATTTTAACGAAAAATTTATAAATAAATTCGAAAATATATTCCTTTTTTGTGTACAACGATATTAAAAATATCATTCGATATCTTTTATGCAAGAGATTTTCGGGTGCAAAAACAAATTTGTCACTTTCTGTGTTGTGTTGAATAGCTTGAAAGCCAGAGAGTAGAAATGGAAAAGAAATAAAAAATGAAATGAAAATGAAAAAGAAAATGAAAAAGTCCACGCTACATCAAGTTTTCTTTTAGAGATTTCCAAAC
>KZ069595.1:15099-30761 GCA_002091845.1 Anopheles cracens
GCTGGTCTCTCCATGACCTACAGAGAGGTGGAATCGGTTTGGGTGCTGGATAGCAAGCAAGCAAGCAGGCGAAAAAAAATGGCAATGAAATATTGCACGAAGAAAAGTGCGATTTTTTGCCGATTCCAAACACAATCACACGCATTTAAATGTTTCTGTGTGTTGCGGGTCATGTACCTGGTCATTAAAATGAACCGGTGTTTAAAGGATTGCGTTGCAACGTGTAATTATCGTCGGGTTTTTCCCTACCAAAATATTCAAACGGTAATCATTTTTCGAATGAACATTTTGCATTTATCACAAGCAAACCTTCGGAAGGTAATAGTTCTGCTCATGGGCGCAAAAGAAAGCGAGTGTGCAAACATGAAATGAACAAAAAACAAACTCTTCTCCCAAATATATTTTATACATATTTATATATTTTTCAAAAATATTTTAGAGAATTCTACCTTAAGAAGCTTAAACGAAGAAGCATGACTTTTTTCTTAATTTTGATGAAAATCAGACAAAAACATACATTTCCGACCAAACCTACCTTGAAATGAGTAGAGAATGGCTTGTTTAAACCTTTATCAACAGTTTAGAATGCCCATGGCACTTAACACGATGATTTTAACACAATTATTTTTATCACCTGAGAATTTACAACTGTCAAGAACTCGTTTTGTTGTTTTATAAATGTCATTCTCAAATGTCAACTATTAGCACAACAATCAACACAAACTTCACGTTATTACAAAACACTCAAGAACTTAGAACTGTCAGAAGTACTAACTCATTTTGACGTTCTGTAAATGTCATTTTCGAATGTCAATTATTAGTACAACAATCAACACAAATTTAACGTTATTTAACACCCTGAAGATAATTTCCTTTCAATAAAAACCATCGTTTTCCAAATTGGAATCGAGTTTTGGCAAATTCAGGGGCGTTGCCGGAGCCTTAAACTTTGTCTAGATCGAATGGAAAATTAGTCCGCACCCAAACTAATCCGGCAAGGTTGTGAGAAACTAGCAACGAATCCGCAAACTAGCACCCAAGCGCGGAAGGCATCGCAAATCCATCTCGCACGATGTATCATTGTACCTCGCCACATTCACCTTTCGCTCGCCGACCAACAAAAAAAAAGAACAGCCAAACGTATGCCTTTATTGCTTCCAAAATTTGAGACCAATTAGTCGCACCGAGCTTTTCATTTGACATTTCACTACGTCCCATAAGAGTGAGTCATCCACAAACATTTAGCAACGGTAAGGCAGATCTCCACCCATCCGTACGGCAGAAAAAAGGCTCCATACTGTCCACGACTCCATGCATAAAGATTCAAAAATATTCACAACAGGTACAAACGGGGTCTAGGATTTTGAAATGGGAACGATGATCTGAAAGAAAACCGCAAACCGCTCGCGGCAGGATCAACGTGCTTCGATACTCTACATTTTCAAGGTTTGCTAGGTGAAAATATTCGTACGAGCAAAAAAGCGCATCCTAAACGGCGCGTTGCAAAACTCGTCGGCCACTCCCTCCAGCACTATAAAGCGCGAAGCAAGGCACCAGACGATGATGCGCGAATTAGCAATCTACCCGAAACATCTGCAAACAAAAACTTTAATCGACCCACCCGTATAAATGCAACAAAAAGAAGCAAACAGCAACCAACAAAAAAACAGAACGGGTCCAATGTTTTCAAATTTGCATAATTTTCAATCAGTTGCCTCAACGAGCCTGTTCGTTTACTTCTAAATGTCACGTCTCATGCGGCACCGTCGATTACATCACGGCGAATGTGAAACGGAGACGATTTAGAGCTCGCCGCCTACCGGGCTGCCGCCGATGCACATCCATTACTCATCGCACGGTTTAGTGTTTAGTGTCCGTCGGTGACGACAGATCCGTGGCTTCCAACTTGACAAGCGTTGAGCTCGTGAAAAACTGAAATATCAGGACCAATAAGTAAGAAAACTTATTCTGTATGAAGAATTATCTTTCTTGCAGGTTGTGAAAAAATCTTCGGTACAATTGGTGGTCCAAGAATTAAGCCAACCAGTTTTCAAGTTTCCTGTCGTACCGGCTAGCGATCATAAAAGATTCCAGAGCGGGATAATATAGTTGGTTAGATAAACCGTCAGATTTCTTGAAATTTAAGAGATTTAGAAGATTTAACATGGCAACATGGGCTGACTCATACCTTTTAGGTACAATTCCATCAATTACTGTCAGCTATATGTGTATAGCTGTTTCACCTAGTTCAGATGACTCATAGTATACGATTCCAAGATGATACCACCAGATGGCACATCAGTTCCTTTGCTTCTTGAACTCCTTCTCTAGGTTAGGACACTCAACGTCGTTCAGCGTGAAATTTCATGCTCAAAACTATCTGAACCACTTAGCGTGCTGTTGTGAGTTCCTTTGCTTCTTGAACTCCTTCTCTAGGTTAGGACACTCAACGTCGTTCAGCGTGAAATTTCATGCTCAAAACTATCTGAACCACTTAGCGTGCTGTTGTTGATGATGCTCTTCCAATAAGCAAATTCCAAGAAACCGCTTGATTGGCCGTAAATGATGTTTAGAATGTTTTAGTACGGACATTTTTTACTGCTCTTTTCTTATTCTCGTATAGCAAAGATCTGTATATTGGAACAAGCAAACCTTCGGAAGTTAATAGTTCTGCTCATGGGCGCAAAAGAAAGCGAGTGTGGAAACATGAAATGAACAAAAACAAACTCTTCACCCAAATATATTTTATACATGTTTATATATTTTTCAAAAATATTTTAGAGAATTCTACCTTAAGAAGCTTAAACGAAGAAGCATGACTTTTTTCTTAATTTTGATGAAAATCAGACAAAAACATACATTTCCGACCAAACCTACCTTGAAATGAGTAGAGAATGGCTTGTTTAAACCTTTATCAACAGTTTAGAATGCCCATGGCACTTAACACGATGATTTTAACACAATTATTTTTATCACCTGAGAATTTACAACTGTCAAGAACTCGTTTTGTTGTTTTATAAATGTCATTCTCAAATGTCAACTATTAGCACAACAATCAACACAAACTTCACGTTATTACAAAACACTCAAGAACTTAGAACTGTCAGAAGTACTAACTCATTTTGACGTTCTGTAAATGTCATTTTCGAATGTCAATTATTAGTACAACAATCAACACAAATTTAACGTTATTTAACACCCTGAAGATAATTTCCTTTCAATAAAAACCATCGTTTTCCAAATTGGAATCGAGTTTTGGCAAATTCAGGGGCGTTGCCGGAGCCTTAAACTTTGTCTAGATCGAATGGAAAATTAGTCCGCACCCAAACTAATCCGGCAAGGTTGTGAGAAACTAGCAACGAATCCGCAAACTAGCACCCAAGCGCGGAAGGCATCGCAAATCCATCTCGCACGATGTATCATTGTACCTCGCCACATTCACCTTTCGCTCGCCGACCAACAAAAAAAAAGAACAGCCAAACGTATGCCTTTATTGCTTCCAAAATTTGAGACCAATTAGTCGCACCGAGCACTACCCAAGCAGCAGCGCAAAAAAGGTATCTCCGCTTCCATCGTTGAAAAAAAAAACAATATTCACCCGCGAAGGCCCCGGTCGACCCAGCCACCCAGCAGCCCTGAAGCGGGCTCCACATTATTGTAAATGCTCGCTCGCCATCGTTACTTGAGCCGAATTAGCCTGCCTAAAGTAGAAAGGTTTTTCCAAACCATTTCCGGCCCCTCTTCTAATTTATGCCGAAGAAGCCGGCCCGCGCGAAGGCCGTGCGTGTGAAACGTGCGATGCCAGATCGCGTCTGCCTCGCGCGACGAGCCCTCTCGTCGAAAGGACTATTCTTTCGTGCGTTTTAATTGATTTAAACGGCTTGCGCAGTGTTTTTCTCTAGCTCTAATTTATGGGTTCGGACGTGGTACGAAGAAAAGCTTTCGGAGCTTTCGGTCAAGAAAATGGACTTTTCCACAGCGGCGGTGTTGTCATCGGCGGGGGTTGTGTAAAGTGATTTGCATAGCGATTCCATTTTCCGTACCCAACTGCCGAAACGCAACAACAACTTAACGGTGCCCTTTTTTCGGGTAATGTTTTGTTTAGAAAGAGAGATAGATCCCAATCACGTCCACATGACGCTTTCCATATAAGACAGTGGGCTGTTTTTGGCGCATCAATTTCAACATTCTTGCGGCTTGATTTGAAAGGCTCAGAAGGATGGCTCGAACCGCCGAGCCGAGCTATTTCGGTTCCTCGGCGGTGCGGTGAATGGCGTGCATTAACGGTCGCAATGACACTGAGCGAGAGGCAGGTTTGTAGATGAGCCCGGGATAGATTGGTCTTTTTTTCTTCGTCGTGAAGGTTTTTGCGCGCAGTGTGTGAAAAATGGTGTGCGATCACGCTAATCAGGTAGCCGGTTTCGGAAAGGATGTGTAATCCTTTGTCAAAACAAAAAAAACGAAACAAAAACATTCACTCAACACAAGTTACTTAAGCGTTCAAGGGTAGCTGATAGGTTGAAGAGTGAGGCAGAAAACGTGTTGAAGCTCACAAGCTTCCATCGCCTTCACATCCCATCCGAGAGGTTTGATCAAGTACAAGTAGGTTATAAGTCTTGTAAATTTGCACTACGTGGACCTATCCACTAACTACAAAATTGTAATATTTCAGACCCCAAGTTCTCTTAATCTTGAAATAAAAATATTGATAATGGCAACTTGACAAGCGTTGAGCTCGTGAAAAACTGAAATATCAGGACCAATAAGTAAGAAAACTTATTCTGTATGAAGAATTATCTTTCTTGCAGGTTGTGAAAAAATCTTCGGTACAATTGGTGGTCCAAGAATTAAGCCAACCAGTTTTCAAGTTTCCTGTCGTACCGGCTAGCGATCATAAAAGATTCCAGAGCGGGATAATATAGTTGGTTAGATAAACCGTCAGATTTCTTGAAATTTAAGAGATTTAGAAGATTTAACATGGCAACATGGGCTGACTCATACCTTTTAGGTACAATTCCATCAATTAAAAAAAACAATATTCACCCGCGAAGGCCCCGGTCGACCCAGCCACCCAGCAGCCCTGAAGCGGGCTCCACATTATTGTAAATGCTCGCTCGCCATCGTTACTTGAGCCGAATTAGCCTGCCTAAAGTAGAAAGGTTTTTCCAAACCATTTCCGGCCCCTCTTCTAATTTATGCCGAAGAAGCCGGCCCGCGCGAAGGCCGTGCGTGTGAAACGTGCGATGCCAGATCGCGTCTGCCTCGCGCGACGAGCCCTCTCGTCGAAAGGACTATTCTTTCGTGCGTTTTAATTGATTTAAACGGCTTGCGCAGTGTTTTTCTCTAGCTCTAATTTATGGGTTCGGACGTGGTACGAAGAAAAGCTTTCGGAGCTTTCGGTCAAGAAAATGGACTTTTCCACAGCGGCGGTGTTGTCATCGGCGGGGATTGTGTAAAGTGATTTGCATAGCGATTCCATTTTCCGTACCCAACTGCCGAAACGCAACAACAACTTAACGGTGCCCTTTTTTCGGGTAATGTTTTGTTTAGAAAGAGAGATAGATCCCAATCACGTCCACATGACGCTTTCCATATAAGACAGTGGGCTGTTTTTGGCGCATCAATTTCAACATTCTTGCGGCTTGATTTGAAAGGCTCAGAAGGATGGCTCGAACCGCCGAGCCGAGCTATTTCGGTAGAAGCATGACTTTTTTCTTAATTTTGATGAAAATCAGACAAAAACATACATTTCCGACCAAACCTACCTTGAAATGAGTAGAGAATGGCTTGTTTAAACCTTTATCAACAGTTTAGAATGCCCATGGCACTTAACACGATGATTTTAACACAATTATTTTTATCACCTGAGAATTTACAACTGTCAAGAACTCGTTTTGTTGTTTTATAAATGTCATTCTCAAATGTCAACTATTAGCACAACAATCAACACAAACTTCACGTTATTACAAAACACTCAAGAACTTAGAACTGTCAGAAGTACTAACTCATTTTGACGTTCTGTAAATGTCATTTTCGAATGTCAATTATTAGTACAACAATCAACACAAATTTAACGTTATTTAACACCCTGAAGATAATTTCCTTTCAATAAAAACCATCGTTTTCCAAATTGGAATCGAGTTTTGGCAAATTCAGGGGCGTTGCCGGAGCCTTAAACTTTGTCTAGATCGAATGGAAAATTAGTCCGCACCCAAACTAATCCGGCAAGGTTGTGAGAAACTAGCAACGAATCCGCAAACTAGCACCCAAGCGCGGAAGGCATCGCAAATCCATCTCGCACGATGTATCATTGTACCTCGCCACATTCACCTTTCGCTCGCCGACCAACAAAAAAAAAGAACAGCCAAACGTATGCCTTTATTGCTTCCAAAATTTGAGACCAATTAGTCGCACCGAGCACTACCCAAGCAGCAGCGCAAAAAAGGTATCTCCGCTTCCATCGTTGAAAAAAAAAGTGTTGTACGATCACAATAACATTAAAAAATCTTCATCTAAATTATTCATGTCCCAACGTTTCTAGAAAGGATCCTATCCCGTCCCATTGCACATTTCATTTGACATTTCACTACGTCCCATAGAGTGAGTCATCCACAAACATTTAGCAACGGTAAGGCAGATCACCACCCATCCGTACGGCAGAAAAAAGGCTCCATACTGTCCACGACTCCATGAATAAAGATTCAAAAATATTCACAACAGGTACAAACGGGGTCTAGGATTTTGAAATGGGAACGATGATCTGAAAGAAAACCGCAAACCGCTCGCGGCAGGATCAACGTGCTTCGATACTCTACATTTTCAAGGTTTGCAAGGTGAAAATATTCGTACGAGCAAAAAAGCGCATCCTAAACGGCGCGTTGCAAAACTCGTCGGCCACTCCCTCCAGCACTATGAGGCGCGAAGCAAGGCACCAGACGATGATGCGCGAATTAGCAATCTACCCGAAACATCTGCAAACAAAAACTTTAATCGACCCACCCGTATAAATGCAACAAAAAGAAGCAAACAGCAACCAACAAAAAAACAGAACGGGTCCAATGTGTTCAAATTTGCATAATTTTCAATCAGTTGCCTCAACGAGCCTGTTCGTTTACTTCTAAATGTCACGTCTCATGCGGCACCGTCGATTACATCACGGCGAATGTGAAACGGAGACGATTTAGAGCTCGCCGCCTACCGGGCTGCCGCCGATGCACATCCATTACTCATCGCACGGTTTAGTGTTTAGTGTCCGTCGGTGACGACAGATCCGTGGCTTCCACGTGGCTGGCTGGTTGGCCCCGATGCCGGAAAAGAAATGCGCGCATAACGAGATATATACATCAGCCGCGCCAGTCTCGTACGGACGGAGGCGAAACGGTACGCCGCCTTCCGAACGCCACCTATAAACCTGTCACGTTCGGCGAGTAATGTGTTTCGCGAGCTTTACCCATAACCTCACTTGGGAGAACAAATTCGGTACAATAACGTTTTGTTTTCGATGCTTTTTTGTTTTGCTCTCCTGTCGGACGGACAGCACACCACCAGCGGTTACGACCGACTGCTTAAGAAGCCTGCCAGTTTAAGTGCGTGTTTTTTGCACCCTTTAATGAAAGCGATCACGCTGGGCGAAAAACAAGAAACCAAACACACACAATTCTCTAGGTTAGGACACTCAACGTCGTTCAGCGTGAAATTTCATGCTCAAAACTATCTGAACCACTTAGCGTGCTGTTGTGAATGATGCTCTTCCAATAAGCAAATTCCAAGAAACCGCTTGATTGGCCGTAAATGATGTTTAGAATGTTTTAGTACGAACATTTTTTACTGCTCTCTTCTTATTCTCGTATAGCAAAGATCTGTATATTGGAAGAAGTACTCCTGAGAATCGTGTTGTACGATCACAATAACATTAAAAAATCTTCATCTAAATTATTCATGTCCCAACGTTTCTAGAAAGGATCCTATCCCGTCCCATTGCACATTTCATTTGACATTTCACTACGTCCCATAAGAGTGAGTCATCCACAAACATTTAGCAACGGTAAGGCAGATCTCCACCCATCCGTACGGCAGAAAAAAGGCTCCATACTGTCCACGACTCCATGCATAAAGATTCAAAAATATTCACAACAGGTACAAACGGGGTCTAGGATTTTGAAATGGGAACGATGATCTGAAAGAAAACCGCAAACCGCTCGCGGCAGGATCAACGTGCTTCGATACTCTACATTTTCAAGGTTTGCAAGGTGAAAATATTCGTACGAGCAAAAAAGCGCATCCTAAACGGCGCGTTGCAAAACTCGTCGGCCACTCCCTCCAGCACTATAAAGCGAGGGGTGCGCAATAAAGCCCGCCCGAACAAAGCGCCTCAATTAACCGATCATTCCCTATGCTCACCCTTGTGCCCAAAGTCGGCGCAAGCGTGCAGATTAAACGGGGGGAAAATTTGTACCGACACTCCTTTCTGCAATAAAAAAAACCGCGCGCGCCCGCGCTCGAGATCTAACTACCTATAAAGCAGCAGCAGCACGACCAGGGCAGAGTTCTTTGTTGGAAAATTTCATGATCCCAAATTAACGACTATCGAACGGTGAAAGAAATTAGACTTTTATCCGATCGGTGATCCGGTGCGGTCCGATCGCCTTTTGTAAAGCTAGACTCCTTTCCGCGTTGCGCAACGCGTGCATTCACGTGCGGTCACAATAAAAAAAGAGTGGCTTACACTCTGCTGTCGCTCTAGTTCGTGTTTCTTGGCTCCAATCCACAAGAGGGGCTTCGTACGTGAAAAACCAACGAGGAAAATTCACCGGAAGCACCATTCATCACACCGCATCGCACTCAATCAGTCGCAAAGATCAAAGAAAAGCGATATGGAAACTTGTGCGATATAACAAGCGGTAGGTTGTACAAATAACGTCCAAAAGTCGAACTGACGGGAGAGGTACATAGTGTTTTATCATGCTGGCTGCGACACGCTCCGTTGAATTATTTATAAGGGCACGGACAGTGAAGCCCGATGACAATCCATCCGTCGGAAAGGCGTCTTCATCCGATTGTAATGCGAACGTATCACCATCACTGCACTGCTGTCTGCGTACTAAACGAGGTGGCATGGGGCATCCATGATCGTAGTTTTTCACCCCGCCAATCGATTCCACCTGAAAATATGTTTAATGTTTAATGCCAGTTTTAATGCGCGAAAAATATGTTTTTAATAAGCTCACCTGAACGCTTATCCTCAAATCGAGGAGGGCTGGTTTTCCTTCCCACAGCTACCGTTTTTTGGAGGCGACAGACGATTAAAAATCGCATCCATTATCCACTGTAACACCTTCTACGTTGTGCCATCTTCCATCTCGTGCCATCGGCCGAGCGAATCCCCGTTTCAAACGGCTCTGAGGCATGATTATTTTAAATCATCAATTTTTCGCCTCGTGCGTGTAGTAATTATTTCATCAAAATTGGCCGCTGCTGCCGGACACTTCTAATTCAATGTTTACCACGTCACGGTTCGCGGCGGATGATGCCTACACCGGCCAATCGGATGATCGTTAATTGATGAGGTGTTTTACTAGCGATGTAAGCTTATGCTGCCGGCGTGTGAATAAAGTTGCCAATAATGAGGACAAAGGAAACACGGCCCGCCTAATGGTGGGAACATCAGAAGGGTATGATTTGCCAGGGATTCCTTCTGTGGAGTATAAAATTAATTTTTAATAAATTACTCGTTAGTAGTTTCACAAATATACGTGGAAATTCCTAAATTCGTCACAAATTGTGCGAACTTCGAAAGCATAAGCTAAAGGGAAGCGTAGCTACATAACGAGTTTTAAACTGCAAAATTATATAAACGAACCAAATTACATAAAATCGAACCTCCTTTTGTGTCCGAAAAACCCGAAGGTATCAATTGCGCCTCAATTAAAATCCGTCCATTATTAGGATGGTGAGTATTTTGAATACAATTTACATCAGCGACCCACGGCGCGACCCACGACGAACGGGCGCGACGACGACGGCCTCCCATGCCGGGCATTCCTAATCGTTGGAATTTCTGGCTCTCCGAGCAACCGGACAAGCTGTCCGAGCCCCTTTCCAATATCGATTTTCCGCCTATTAATCCGCCAACTACACGCTATTCGCGGAGGCTGCTCAAGATACGGACGGAATTGCGAGCGGGCGTGGAGGAGTCGGAGGGAGTCATCTCACCACGACAAAACGGTTCACTTTCATAATCATGCCCTAATCGAAGCCCAACTAAAAAGCCATTTTCCGTGCCCGCTCGGGTGAGGGGAGAAAATTTCCTTCCATTTCTTCGCAGCCAAGCTGGTCCTTCTTGGTTGGCCGGCTACTTAGTGGTGGTCCGGCGAGTGGTTAAAAGCGGTAGTTTTCGGATCTTAGATATCTGCTTAACCCCCTTTTTTCGGCAAGGTGCTTCGATGGTGCTTCTCGTGGAAGGCGCATGCTGCTGTTGATGATGATGAAGATGATGTACCTGAAACGCGGTAAACCTCATCTTCCACCTGGAGGGACGATACCGCGAGAGAGATAACTTTCCACCCTGGGCGGACTCTTTCGTTGTTTGTGTTTATCGTTTCATGGAGCCCGGTCTAGTGGGATGAAAGCTTTGAGTCTTTCAACGCCTAAGAAAGGCCAACACGTCTGGTTTTGGTTAATATGAGAGTCAGAATTTAGTTAACTGCTGCGTCAAACATTAGATGTATTAGACGTGAGGAACGTTCTAAAAAATGTTCAAATACATCCAAGATCAACGCTACTTGAGTAATGCTAACAATGCACAATTTTAATTCCTGACGTTCAGATGTCCACACAAAGAATTCGATTACAATTCGATGAACGAAAATGACGATGAGGTTGCTGTAGGCATCAATTCTCCCTGATTGTCAGTAGTGCAAACTTGCATCTATCTGTCATTTTCATGGCGACTAAGGACTTAAATCTCATGTGCCCTATCTAGTCACCTTGGTCTAGACTGGACTGTCAAACCTTATACATAAAAATAAACACTTAGAATTTTGACAGATCTTTGTTTACACATGTCTTCTCTATCCTTGACAGAAAGTATCGATAGAACAAACCTGATTTCTGTCAAAAAGACACATTTTAAGTATCAATAATTGCTTCTCAATCGCCTTATGTTCAATGTCTCTAACTTCAAAACCATCTTTCGCAAACCCTGACGTCATCGAAAAACAATAAGCCAAGGGAAACTACTATCGAAATCTCGTTCCACATAGCCTTCCCAGCAGCGAAACACCCGCCGGGAAGCATTTCGTCTTCTCGCCGAATCTCACCGTCTCCACCACGCCAGAGAAAGTTGAAATCGATTAAACATCGGCGAGCTGGCGGCCGAACCGTCTGCGCAAAGAAAATGGAAGGAACCCGAGGAACCCAACCGTGCGCCCGGACGGTTAAATATTTGATCATCATCTTCTGCAGCACGCAGCAGAGGGGCACGGCTATTAGCCCGGTGTGGAATGTTGAAGAGGGAGTCCCCGACTTCCACACTCGTCCATCCTGTGTCTGCTTGCCAATATTTTATCACCATCACCGCGCCCGGGCCATCCTCATTCATTCATCCTCGCGAACAGGTGCGCGTCTAGACACTCTGCACTATCGCACACTCGGCTATGGACGCGAAGAGCCGAGCGTCGGGAGTTTTCCAACGTTCGTTCCCACAATTATGCAATCAGCTGCCGCACATTCCAGACCGTGCGAGGGAAGCCGGAAACCGAAAGTAACGCACTTCGTTAAGTGGAACTGATTGCGAATCAAGCCGTTCGAATCAATCACAGCCTACGTGGAGGAGGAACTCAGTAGGGTACCGCACGGAATATGGATCGAATGCATGATTGACATGCTTTTAGATTCAATTACGCACGTGCAGCAGGGCAGTGCGCCATACAAAATGGGTTTGAAAGTTCTGCGAAACATGCGTAAAACATGTCATATTTCATGCATCGTGTTCGGTAGTCTTCAGGCAGCGCTTCGGCAGCCCTTAAGCAGCCTTTCAAGTGTCATTCACGGGCGCTGTGAGTGGCGAGTGTGCCGAGGCTAGACTGCGCGTTGTCAGCAATCGTTTACGCGATGTTTCAACGGCATCTTCAATTTCCTCGACGGCGCGAGCCGGAGAGAGATTTCCAACAATCACCGAGCGGGGCCTTTCCAAACCTGTTCCATCTCGCGCTCGTCCCACCCGCACCTTTCGTCCCCGCACCACAAACGAACTGTCAACAGAGGAGCGGCCGAAATCTGTCTCCACTCGGGGAACCGAGCAGGCCCCGGCCTAATGGTTAATCAATTATGCAGTTTTGTGCGGCGCGACTTCTGCGCGGACTTCCTGCGCCACACTTCCGTAGGGGGGGGAGGCAATCATAAATCAATATTAACTCGCAAACATTAATCACAACCGAGCGGAACCTTTCGAACTGAGCCGGTGGTTGGAAATGTCGCATTTCACTTCCACTGCGGTGCGTGTACGACGAACGGTGCTGTGGGAGTGTTTTGACCATTGCTCCGCGCCTTATGGGAGAGTGTAGGAGAACAACTCATCTCGAATTCATCCCGAATTGAACGACCGTACCTTCGGTTTTACGATTATTGGAAGATAATTCCCTCTAAGGGTCGGTTTTATTACACTTCACGTCTGAAAGATCAGCAACAGAAGAGAGTTTTCGAGCAAGACTCGGAGCAAACGCTTCCTGCTTCAGAAGGATAATTATTCTAATTTTCGATTCTGGCTGAAATTAATCCTCCTAATCAAACGATCGTTACCAGACAAACGACCCCGCATTGGAACAGGCATAATGAAGCTCGTATTATACGTCTCAATTTCACCGTGCACAATTTGCTTGAATTTTCCAACTAAAAATTGGGCTCAGAATTTGCAAACCTAACCTTGCTACCCCTATTCTAAGACAATTCCCTCAAATTTGCTCGTTCACGGGTTATGTGAAATCTGGCTCCTTACTGTTAAACATACACCTGCCACTCAATTTTCCGGACGCAATCGGTAGCGCAACAAGATCGCATCGAAGCCGCCACCGATAATTGCCAAAGCGCGCAATGACACCGGATCGGTTCCGAGCAGCATAATTAATAAGCAGCTGCCGAATAATTCGCTCCCCAGCGCGAAAGGATGTTGTAATGTATCGCAACGAAATTAAATCTACCAAAAATCTACCTACAACGCACACACACCGTGCGTCTGTGGCCTTGCTCTGATTAATAGTGCAACATGCGTAAAATTAACGCTAAAAGCGAGTTGTGCAAAACGCAACGCGATAGAGGAAAAAAAAAACATCCCAAAAGAGAGCGAAAACATCCGGCCATAAATCCCCGGGGAGGAGATGACACCAAATTTTCCTTTCTCCTTACGGCTGATCGTGAGGCTCAAAACAGAAACAGAATCGCACGCACCGTCGGTGTCCGTGTCCATAAACGGTTGTAGCAAACACCGGGTGGATTAGATCTCCATCGTCATCCCACCGTCCCGCGTGACCATTAGTAGTGAATCCATCAACGCGAGTTGCAAACAGCGAGATAGGACGATGGTAGCGACACCTAATGCTTCCGACTAATCGACAAACGAGCGGCCGCGACAACGAGGACACCGAAGACGCCGCACACCACAATCAATCAAGCCGCAGTTTTAGCAACCGAAGCGAAGCGGGGCCGGTAGCTGACGATGAGTAGCGCCTGCTGCTGCCAAAGATGGCAAATGAACGAAGCGTACACAAACGACTTCGTTACGAGCGAGTGAGGAAGAAACCCAGAAGGCAGGCGATGAACCCTTCGGTTTTTCGTCGCTCTTTCTAGAGGGAAAGGTGGTTTTCGGTCCCTCCAGCAGGTGAAGTTCGTGGCGTGGCGGCGGTTGTGTAATCGTTGGTGTGTGTGCTGGCGCACGCATCCGACCGGGTGTCATCAGTCATCCGGGGCCGGCCGGTACAGAATCGAACAGGCTCCTCCGGGTGCCGTATTACCGCATGTTGGAAAACGATAAGCGCTGGTCTAGCAGGCGCACCGCAATCGGGAGCGCGTGTTTGCGCGTATGATGAAAGTGATCGTTTGTGGTCGGTCCCAATAGTGCCGCAACTGGGCGGCTGCGGCTGTGCCTGTCAAGCGCCGGTTCGATCCGAGCACCAAAGTGGACGCCAACCGGGGGGGTTGCATCATCCGGGTTTGTCATCTTCACCCGGGAGAGGGCCGACTTCTGGCCCATTGTCGGGGTTCATCGCCTAGTACGAGGGCAAGTCTTTTCACACAAACACACACACACAGTCTCTCCGGGGGAGCATCAGCTGAGTGGCTGCCCGCTGCCTTTAATTGCACCCATAAAACACCCTCCCCGGGGGGGGGAGGTGGGTTTGGATTCGCACGCGATAGAAAAACGCGCCGTAGACGACGAACCCCACCCGGGCACAGGTGTGACAAATGCGTCGGGGGCACACTCCACCAGAGAGATTTATTGGCGGTCGGTAGATGGCTTTTCCCGTCCCTGGTGGCACACGCTGAGACAGTTTTCCTAGCACGATGACTGTGATGGCGCTCTGGCGGTGGTTAAAAGTGCTTCAGATTTTTTCATTACTACGATGCGCCGCCTCACAATTGCATAATGTCTTCGGAGAGGCGATTGTGTGTGTGTCACCACGCCTGTTAAACGTTTGACGATCGAGTTTAAGATCGATCCTAACCGAGTGATCGATTTGAGTGCTTTATTTAATTTAATATTTAATTTAAAATAGGATTAGATCTCCATCGTCATCCCACCGTCCCGCGTGACCATTAGTAGTGAATCCATCAACGCGAGTTGCAAACAGCGAGATAGGACGATGGTAGCGACACCTAATGCTTCCGACTAATCGACAAACGAGCGGCCGCGACAACGAGGACACCGAAGACGCCGCACACCACAATCAATCAAGCCGCAGTTTTAGCAACCGAAGCGAAGCGGGGCCGGTAGCTGACGATGAGTAGCGCCTGCTGCTGCCAAAGATGGCAAATGAACGAAGCGTACACAAACGACTTCGTTACGAGCGAGTGAGGAAGAAACCCAGAAGGCAGGCGATGAACCCTTCGGTTTTTCGTCGCTCTTTCTAGAGGGAAAGGTGGTTTTCGGTCCCTCCAGCAGGTGAAGTTCGTGGCGTGGCGGCGGTTGTGTAATCGTTGGTGTGTGTGCTGGCGCACGCATCCGACCGGGTGTCATCAGTCATCCGGGGCCGGCCGGTACAGAATCGAACAGGCTCCTCCGGGTGCCGTATTACCGCATGTTGGAAAACGATAAGCGCTGGTCTAGCAGGCGCACCGCAATCGGGAGCGCGTGTTTGCGCGTATGATGAAAGTGATCGTTTGTGGTCGGTCCCAATAGTGCCGCAACTGGGCGGCTGCGGCTGTGCCTGTCAAGCGCCGGTTCGATCCGAGCACCAAAGTGGACGCCAACCGGGGGGGTTGCATCATCCGGGTTTGTCATCTTCACCCGGGAGAGGGCCGACTTCTGGCCCATTGTCGGGGTTCGTCGCCTAGTACGAGGGCAAGTCTTTTCACACAAACACACACACACAGTCTCTCCGGGGGAGCATCAGCTGAGTGGCTGCCCGCTGCCTTTAATTGCACCCATAAAACACCCTCCCCGGGGGGGG
>KZ069596.1:3754-24907 GCA_002091845.1 Anopheles cracens
AGGCTTCAGCTAGGGGTATTGATCGATCGATTGATCGCTGGTTGCGGTTTACGTTCACATCCAACGATATGAGCGAAGATTACACGGAAAAAATTTACCCTTTTGCTAAAAAAGTACCCTTTGCGGCCAGACGTTCGTCCTAGGAAAAGTGGTCAATCCGACTGGCATCGTTGCAGGGGCACCTCGTCATGGGAACGCGGCCAGCGCAAGTATTACGCGGCTGCAGACGGCTTCAGCCCCGCACAAGGTGAGTCCAGGGCACGGAACCTATTTCTTACAACAAAGTGGGTACGTTTCACTCGCCTCACAAATGTCTGCAATCATTAATAGCTCAACAAAGAAACAATAAATCAATAAGGTTGAACGTTTTTATTACATTATAATTATTGGCCGACGGCAAGACCAGTTATTTTCTGTTCTGTGTGTGCTGTGTTTCCGTTCCTTCGATACCAGCTTGAGGCTATCGGAAATCTTAGGATTGGTTATGGCGAAGTTCATCTGGCCATGGCTTGGTGTTTTTTTTTTCTTTTCTTATTCTTGTCAAGGACTGCATTCGCGTGTATCGTGAGATAGTTTATACACATTGTGAAACAAACCCGGCTCATCACACTACTGGGAGATGTGAGAGCTTAGATACATGTTTGGAAAATTATAATAATTTCAACCGAGTTAAAACAAAGAAGAATGGAAGCATCACTAAATTTTACTCTGCCAACCACCTCAGTAATGCTGCACAGTAAGCAATCATGCAATGCAATCATATACACCATTATAATGTAATGAAATACCAATTTTTTTTTAATTATCAATGTTATTGCAACGCGTTTGTTTGTTATAAGTGTCAGTTTCAACTTTAAGCAAGTTTACTTCTTTTATTTCCGGTTGTGTCATAGTATTTTACTGTTTCACTCAGCCTCGTCAAGGCGTAGCTATTGCTCGTAGCATTATCAGTAATGAAAATTTAAGGTATTTCACAGGAGTTTTATTCTCTGTTCAATAATATAACCTCAACCGTGGGCATGCTTTTCGGGTCATGCTATATTCAAAACATACTCCAGCTCTCACGATATTGCTCGCACCATTTCAATAACGTCAGTAAATTTTCAAAAACGAATTTATCATTGATCGACAGCGGCTCACCCATCATCCGAGCGGAGATGGGAAGGAGTGGATCCGGTCTACTGTACGGTATATAATTTTCAATATTTTATCAAAATTATACTAGACGTGTGGAGCAGGATGTCAGAGGATTTTCGTACGTGGTTTTCACTGTGTTTACCCAATAGCAGCGGCATGATGACTCTATCGGTGCTTAACTGGCTCGGTGGTGCAATTGGTGCAAGAGGTACAATTTAATTTATTGTTATCATAATCGTATCATTTCGTGTACGGTTCCCATTTACACCCAGTACAGCCCTGAGCGCTTTCGGTGACTGAGGGTGAACTGAACGAAAACATTGATTGGGGATTTTTTTTTACATGTGGCCTCGTCCCTGCCACGCTTGGTCAACTTGCGCGCGACATCAACACTTCAACGTATGAGCGAAAAATTGAAAACATAACCCGTTGCAACGATGTGCCGGACCCGGGCCTTTTGATTTGGGTTAGTGTATTTTTTGTTGGTGTCCCCGAACGATACAATTCGCTGATCTAGGAAACAATTTCCACCAACGTCATCGAATATCGTCACATGAATAAATTATTTTATTTGTGAGACACTGGTGCGGCGATGAACCGGCGGTCGGATGTGGGGGCCGGCACTCGTGGCCGTCAGCTATGATTGGTGATATGCGGATGTTGAGTTGCGTGTGAAAAAAACACCCAGATCTACGAGTACGGTGAACACACATATAGCATATATACCATAGGTTGTATTCGCAGCTGTGCAGAGACCGGTGAGAAGCAAAAGAGCCATCCAGTGATTTATGGCTGGACTTTCGTCGCGTTCAGGTTTCAGTGTGAGTGTGTGTGCATGTATATCCCAGGGAAGAGCGAATCCTCACTTTCGCCGATAGTGGTGCAGTGCTTGGAAAGTGTTATACTACCATTGGAAAATGATGTGATTTACCTTTAAGAGCATGGCGTTTGCAATGATCGAAAGCTGGTTTTTACTGTACCTTTTCCTTATTGTTTTTTTTACTCCTTCCAGTATCAACATTGACAACTTCATCCGCATGGCAAGGTCGATGCAATATCTCCCAACCAGACCTCCTACCGTTTTTTTCCTCCTATCGCTGTTGCGCTGTCGTTCCGACCTTTGATGTAAGGTTATGAAACTATTTCGTTACCTTGAAGCTTGCCGACACACTGTAGTAATGCGTACGCCTAGCGGTGATAAAAAATCCCTTGTAAATTTTCTCTTGTAACGACCTTCCTGGGTCCAGGTTGAAATAAAACAACAAAACAAGATCTAGAACCAAGCTTCACACCGTCACTGGTCTCACCTGGAAGAAAGCAAGAGAGAGAGAGATAAAGTAAGGAGCCGTGAAAAATTATCCACAAGATTTACGATTGCTCAAATATTTAAGTCTGATATAAACATGTTCATAAGTGTAATGATGGGATAAAATTGTGTCGGGGGATACCAACGGACTCTTCCACACATGCAGCAAGGAATGCCCAATACTTCGACGTTGATGTAAATGAATATTACAGCCCATAAATCAGTTTTACGCGATTCCTTACAAACTCGAACGACACCGTGGTTTTCACTGTGTTTACCCAATAGCAGCGGCATGATGACTCTATCGGTGCTTAACTGGCTCGGTGGTGCAATTGGTGCAAGAGGTACAATTTAATTTATTGTTATCATAATCGTATCATTTCGTGTACGGTTCCCATTTACACCCAGTACAGCCCTGAGCGCTTTCGGTGACTGAGGGTGAACTGAATTTCCATGATTAGGGAATTTAACTTACATCATGTACAATTGCTCAAAACAGCCTCGAGCAGCAACGTACTTTGCCGATGTGCATCAAAGCACAGTGCCGCCGCGCAACAAACCGCACAAAGTAAGAGAATAACACACTCAAAACGCACGTTGCTTGACGGACAAGTATCTCAATATCGAAAACCATGCTATAACTTATACCGATGCAAATTCGTCATTCGTTCATGTACACACTTCAACGGCACTCCCTCTTTGCATGGTGCTGTCGGATGTTTTTTTGTTCAATCTCTTGACAGCTTTTTTTCCTATGTATAATGCATTGTGTCCAACGCGTGTCTACAGCGTGCATGGCTGTTCCGAGGCTAGAACACTTTACACGAGAAAAAAAAAGAAACGAAACAAAAATCCAATACAACGTGGAAACGTAATTTTCTTTTTTTCTTCTACAGTCCATAGTGTGTTTATTACATTATAATTATTGGCCGACGGCAAGACCAGTTATTTTCTGTTCTGTGTGTGCTGTGTTTCCGTTCCTTCGATACCAACTTGAGGCTATCGGAAATCTTAGGATTGGTTATGGCGAAGTTCATCTGGCCATGGCTTGGTGTTTTTTTTTTCTTTTCTTATTCTTGTCAAGGACTGCATTCGCGTGTATCGTGAGATAGTTTATACACATTGTGAAACAAACCCGGCTCATCACACTACTGGGAGATGTGAGAGCTTAGATACATGTTTGGAAAATTATAATAATTTCAACCGAGTTAAAACAAAGAAGAATGGAAGCATCACTAAATTTTACTCTGCCAACCACCTCAGTAATGCTGCACAGTAAGCAATCATGCAATGCAATCATATACACCATTATAATGTAATGAAATACCAATGTTGGCTTTCCACAGTGAACAAATCTCCTGCAAGTGTAACTTTCACTTTTTGTCTAACTACATGCGTAATCGCTAGGATTCTCTTCTTCCATCTCAAGATGAATGACGGTTTTGCCATCGATGGCTGCCCGGTTTTTTGTTCGATGGCTGCCCATCTGTATGTGTGTGTGAGTGTGACAATACACGCACGTACTCGAATGTTCAGCTGTGTATTCCCATTATTATACTTCTAATTGAGAAACTTTTATACACACATCAATGTATACATTCTTTTCGTCTAACGAAGTGAGGGTACCATATTTTGCGAAAGCCTGCGCATTATCAGCGAGTTTGCCATAAGCGAACGAACACATTTGACAGAGGACAAAAAACCGACACACCTGTGTTCCGACGAAGGTTCGACAACGGATTATGGAAATCAGTCCGAGTTCCAACGATGATCGAACGTTTAATTTAAATAGAACACACATCCTTAAACTTTTATTTTCATTCCTAGCACGTATCCCGCAACATGCAGAGCGTACGCATTTATTCAATCTACCGGTATCGTATCGTCGTATCTTTTTCTTGGGGATTTTGTGTAAAGTACATAAGAGACGGTGACTTTGCTTCATTCTGTATGCTAAAGAAATAGAGCAAGGTAAACGTATCTGCGGAAAGTTCCGGTTGGATGTTTAAATCATTCCAAGCATAAATCACAATATATTTAAACTTTCGTTGGGGCAGTATTCCCAATGTTATAGCTTTCGAAATCTGTGGTAAGGATTTAAAATCTTGTCTTAAGTATCGCGTTCTAAGACCAACTCTTACGAGCCGAGAAATGCGGTGCGGTGCATTTTAAACTCTTTTACACTTTGACACTTTATACAGGGAGCAACCGTAGCCGGCTGTTTTTTAGGAATGAAATGAAGATAAAAAATCTTCATGCTTCGCCAAAAAAGCTTGATTAAGATGAATGCCAACCTTCATGCTCCCGAACATGGACGCGAATTAACTGCATTGCATTTGGGAACAGGGTGTAGAAAGAGGTAAGCACGGAAGTACGAAAAGGGTTAGTGAAGATAAAGAGAGATCTTATGCTACCTGCTGGAAACCGTGCAATGTACGATTACCAGGCCTGCTACGCAAAGTAACTCCATTCCACCATGGTCCAACGGATTGAATTACCAAACGTTTTAGTAAAACGTAAACCAAACCCAGTAGTGTTACTACAACGTTACGTTGCATGTAACTATGACGCAACGCGTATTTGCAAAAGTTTAGAGCGCTGTTTACGTTTCTGTTTTTTACATATATCTTCGGTTCGGTTCGGTTCAAAACAAATGCAATACTGTTGTCGAAACAAGTGCTCTGCAAAAATTTTATCGCCATGAGAGTAAATCAACTATTAATTACCAACCTCAAATGCTCAAGGTATAGGCGCATCCACAAGAATTGTGTGCATGTTTACATCAGCCTTGACCTGTCTTTTAATCCTAATCTTTTCGAAAAGCTCAGCAGAAGCGAAGTGAAATTGAATTTGAAAGTCAGAGGCCGTGTATTTCTTATTCGCAAGCATGCTCAAAGGCCAAGGTTATACTGTGAAAATTGTAACAATGGCAGGACGCGGCGCGGGATTTCGCAGAAACATAAAGGAAAAGCACGACGACGCTGCGATGTCTCCTTTGCGCCGTTGTTGTTTCCTTCGCTGTGTACCCCAAACCGAACAGCACGGTTTGATCTGGCTCGCTGGACTTGAGCTTCCTGTGAATTGCCTCTGTCTTCCGAGCCCGCCATTACACACCACTTTCCGCTCCGTTCGCGCACACTCCCTAATGTCTAGGCAGCGGAGAGTCATAAATTATGTTCATGTCAAAAATTTCCTTGGGACGTACAGGAAAAAAAACTTCTCGTTTGGCTACATTTGAAGAGCAGCGAGCGCTGCTGGAGAGTACCGTCGAAAAGAAGATACATGCGTGGTTGTTCCATCCGGGAGTGGGTAGAGAGTTTTATGATATTGAGGAAGGTTGATTCGGAAGGACTCGTCGGATTTGAGTCGATGCGAAGCAAACATCCATATCCCATCTCCGTTTCGGTGCGGACACATGCATTGACTAGTATATAGCAAAGGCCTGCTTGCTATGTGGAGTAAAGTTTGGATTATGTTGTAAAAAAATGTAATTAAGTTTTTTCAACTCGAGGATACAGAGTTTGCTATTTAAACTCGCATTTCGTACTATATTTGTTGATGGATGACAAAACTACGAAGATTTTCATTGATCCAACTTTTGATAAGTATGGAAACCGCCGCTTTTAAGTGCCATATAATTTGGGAAAGCCATTTTTATTTTTTTTAAACGAACTAAATCAAGTTTCAACAACATCACACGCCTGTTAGATCATCGAAAGGCTTCATTAAATGTTAAACGTTTCTTCGAGTCTTTCAATTGATATGTTCATCGGTCTAAGGTTACAAAAGCTATTCCGGCATGTACAGTCTCGTAAAAGCAGACCGTTTCCTGTTTCTGCTTCTTTCTTGGTTTGGAAGACTGTACGCATATCTATATTGTTAGAACTATGTTGGCGGCTTGAACCGGGCATGATGTTGTTACCTTTGTCATTCGCTTTCGTTCGCGCTCTGATATGGCTCTGCTCTTGCCCATGTTTTCACTCTCGTTTAAACATTCGTCCGTCTCTGGCTGGTACATTTCGAACCATTACCCAAACCCGAACCCGCACCGAGCACATGGTACTTCAAGGGTGCTTCTTCTTCTGTCTCAAAATATGATGTACCAATCTCTCCGAGCTCTCGACAAACAACAAGAAAAAAGAGCGGACTCATATTTCTGGTGATTTATAGCATCTCTGACTTTCAAATTCAATTTCACTTCGCTTCTGCTGAGCTTTTCGAAAAGATTAGGATTAAAAGACAGGTCAAGGCTGATGTAAACATGCACACAATTCTTGTGGATGCGCCTATACCTTGAGCATTTGAGGTTGGTAATTAATAGTTGATTTACTCTCATGGCGATAAAATTTTTGCAGAGCACTTGTTTCGACAACAGTATTGCATTTGTTTTGAACCGAACCGAACCGAAGATATATGTAAAAATCAAAAACGTAAACAGCGCTCTAAACTTTTCCAAATACGCGTTGCGTCATAGTTACATGCAACGTAACGTTGTAGTAACACTACTGGGTTTGGTTTACGTTTTACTAAAACGTTTGGTAATTCAATCCGTTGGACCATGGTGGAATGGAGTTACTTTGCGTAGCAGGCCTGGTAATCGTACATTGCACGGTTTCCAGCAGGTAGCATAAGATCTCTCTTTATCTTCACTAACCCTTTTCGTACTTCCGTGCTTACCTCTTTCTACACCCTGTTCCCAAATGCAATGCAGTTAATTCGCGTCCATGTTCGGGAGCATGAAGGTTGGCATTCATCTTAATCAAGCTTTTTTGGCGAAGCATGAAGATTTTTTATCTTCATTTCATTCCTAAAAAACAGCCGGCTACGGTTGCTCCCTGTATAAAGTGTCAAAGTGTAAAAGAGTTTAAAATGCACCGCACCGCATTTCTCGGCTCGTAAGAGTTGGTCTTAGAACGCGATACTTAAGACAAGATTTTAAATCCTTACCACAGATTTCGAAAGCTATAACATTGGGAATACTGCCCCAACGAAAGTTTAAATATATTGTGATTTATGCTTGGAATGATTTAAACATCCAACCGGAACTTTCCGCAGATACGTTTACCTTGCTCTATTTCTTTAGCATACAGAATGAAGCAAAGTCACCGTCTCTTATGTACTTTACACAAAATCCCCAAGAAAAAGATACGACGATACGATACCGGTAGATTGAATAAATGCGTACGCTCTGCATGTTGCGGGATACGTGCTAGGAATGAAAATAAAAGTTTAAGGATGTGTGTTCTATTTAAATTAAACGTTCGATCATCGTTGGAACTCGGACTGATTTCCATGCGAGAATGTAATTCAGTTTCGTCATGTGCTCAAGCTCGGTTGTATTAGTGCAAAAAGCAACGTGATCGGAATCAAACGGTACTCAATGGTTGGGGTTCACTCTTTCGGTATAAATAAGTATAAAATAGACAAAACGTTCGTAAAATGGTTACCTATTATTTCTACAGGAAGTATCTGCAATTGTCCTTGTTGATTTGTTGTCCACAGTAGCTTTTACAAGCTATGGTGTTGAATGAACGGATATACCCGTTCGTTTCAGTAGCACCACAAATATACCAACACAATTGAATGGTATACTAACGTATCAAATCGCACACCAGCTCCAGCTTCTACACGATTCAAGGTTGAAACGGAACGATTGCTCAGCTTAAGAAGATGAATATGAATTGTATTGATTTCGCTTCTGTCTACCTCCGTCTCGAATCGGGATTGAGATGAATGTATATTCCTTACAAGAAATAGTTTTTGCTGACCTTTGAAAGAAAGCGGAACGAGGCGATGGGCGAAAAAAGAAGATACAAACAAATCATGAATATTTATGATTCAAGTAGGAGTTTAAATCAAATAAACACTTGCACTGATTGCGGTATTCGATATCAATCAAATTATCGCTTCTGCATGCATCGAACGCAATCAATGTGTAGGAGATTGAAAATTTCATCAAACTGTTTTTTACATAAAATTGTATTGTAAGTGTAAGTGTAGTGTAAGTGATATTGTGTTGTCTATCTTAAAAACTTTCCATGTACAATATTGAGTATTTGATAATATTAAAATTATTGTATTTACATCATTCTTTGAAATATTGAATAGTAAAACTCGTATATTACAAGATATGCTAAAGTAATTTGATGAAAAATATTTAGCAAGATGCAAAGATTGCTCTTGATTGCTCTTGAAGATTGCTCTTGATTGAAGTTGCTCTTGATTTTGAAACATTATATCAGTCATTAATACAAATTAGACCATAAACTGTAAATATAACTAGACAATTGGCTCTCTATCGTTTGTTCACTTTATTGTCATGCTATACTATCCGTTTGTTATTACGTGTATAAAAATGGCATAGTTAGCTAAGCTCTCTATCGTTTGTTCACTTTATTGTCATGCTATACTATCCGTTTGTTATTACGTGTATAAAAATGGCATAGTTAGCTATTTCTGTGTATACCATTTGATGATTTGTGGAAAAAATGAAAAATTACATTCCGAATTATATTTTACATAGTTGATTGGTTTACCTTGTTGTCTACACCATTTTGGGGTAATGTAACCAACCGCAATCTTAATTTCACTTCACATACACAGCTATGATTTCTTATCCAAGTTGTTTGAACTCCTCGGAGCCTTGCAGTATCGTCCCAGCAACAAGCATTACTTGGATTCGTGAGTAGATAAAGCCCGTTAAACGTAGTCTCTGTCCACTTCATGTTGTAAGCTATCATAGTTTGTTTTAACTTCATTCGACGTTCTTTTAAGTGTTGCAGAACGAAGTGTTTTTCGTATTATCACTTCTTCAGAGTAGTATTGGCATGATATTGAACCACGGAAATCCGCACGTTGCACTTATAAACATTGCTTGACATTTGTTTGCGGAGAATCACTTTTACCATTTGTGCGAATGGATAGAAAAATAAACTATAAATCAGATCGAAATTCACTTCCTCTGGAAAACAGTTTTCACCTGTTATCGAAAGAAAACATGCGTTGTTTGAAAAATGTATTTTTAAACATAAAAGCATATTGCGTACCAATGAGATTACCTGACAATTGTGCTGATCGCTTGTTGTGATATGGTACAACATTTCCTTATATGACTGAATCCTAATACGACAAATCAGCAAAAAAAATATTGAAGCAAACTAAAAAGTACAAAACAAAAACCGTTTTGTGTTGCACTGTGCGAAGTGTGGAGGTTTGTATCGCCTTCCAACAAATATGTGACGGCCCATCCACGGTTACACCAACGAATTTTGTATCACATCGACATTTAATCGTATTTTCGCATTCATTTCTCTCTCTTCAATCTGAGAATCACTGTACATAAATTACTCGACTACATTCTAGTAGATAGTACTGAGTAGCGTCAGTTCACCGGGTTCGAGAAAAAACAACAAAAAATTCTTCATACACTTCTGAAACGTGCAACGACCACGACGCGAAACTAACTAGGACGCACAAGGACACGAAAATCGCTCTCTGGCCGCTTACACCCGACCACCAAGGCACGACTTTGAAGAATGCTGCTGACAACTAGTTAAAGATGTACAATATCATACTAGATCCCTTCGAGGATTCCCCAACACAATTGAATGGTATACTAACGTATCAAATCGCACACCAGCTCCAGCTTCTACACGATTCAAGGTTGAAACGGAACGATTGCTCAGCTTAAGAAGATGAATATGAATTGTATTGATTTCGCTTCTGTCTACCTCCGTCTCGAATCGGGATTGAGATGAATGTATATTCCTTACAAGAAATAGTTTTTGCTGACCTTTGAAAGAAAGCGGAACGAGGCGATGGGCGAAAAAAGAAGATACAAACAAATCATGAATATTTATGATTCAAGTAGGAGTTTAAATCAAATAAACACTTGCACTGATTGCGGTATTCGATATCAATCAAATTATCGCTTCTGCATGCATCGAACGCAATCAATGTGTAGGAGATTGAAAATTTCATCAAACTGTTTTTTACATAAAATTGTATTGTAAGTGTAAGTGTAGTGTAAGTGATATTGTGTTGTCTATCTTAAAAACTTTCCATGTACAATATTGAGTATTTGATAATATTAAAATTATTGTATTTACATCATTCTTTGAAATATTGAATAGTAAAACTCGTATATTACAAGATATGCTAAAGTAATTTGATGAAAAATATTTAGCAAGATGCAAAGATTGCTCTTGATTGCTCTTGAAGATTGCTCTTGATTGAAGTTGCTCTTGATTTTGAAACATTATATCAGTCATTAATACAAATTAGACCATAAACTGTAAATATAACTAGACAATTGGCTCTCTATCGTTTGTTCACTTTATTGTCATGCTATACTATCCGTTTGTTATTACGTGTATAAAAATGGCATAGTTAGCTATTTCTGTGTATACCATTTGATGATTTGTGGAAAAAATGAAAAATTACATTCCGAATTATATTTTACATAGTTGATTGGTTTACCTTGTTGTCTACACCATTTTGGGGTAATGTAACCAACCGCAATCTTAATTTCACTTCACATACACAGCTATGATTTCTTATCCAAGTTGTTTGAACTCCTCGGAGCCTTGCAGTATCGTCCCAGCAACAAGCATTACTTGGATTCGTGAGTAGATAAAGCCCGTTAAACGTAGTCTCTGTCCACTTCATGTTGTAAGCTATCATAGTTTGTTTTAACTTCATTCGACGTTCTTTTAAGTGTTGCAGAACGAAGTGTTTTTCGTATTATCACTTCTTCAGAGTAGTATTGGCATGATATTGAACCACGGAAATCCGCACGTTGCACTTATAAACATTGCTTGACATTTGTTTGCGGAGAACCACTTTTACCATTTGTGCGAATGGATAGAAAAATAAACTATAAATCAGATCGAAATTCACTTCCTCTGGAAAACAGTTTTCACCTGTTATCGAGAGAAAACATGCGTTGTTTGAAATATGTATTTTTAAACATAAAAGCATATTGCGCACCAATGAGATTACCTGACAATTGTGCTGATCGCTTGTTGTGATATGGTACAACATTTCCTTATATGACTGAATCCTAATACGACAAATCAGCAAAAAAAATATTGAAGCAAACTAAAAAGTACAAAACAAAAACCGTTTTGTGTTGCACTGTGCGAAGTGTGGAGGTTTGTATCGCCTTCCAACAAATATGTGACGGCCCATCCACGGTTACACCAACGAATTTTGTATCACATCGACATTTAATCGTATTTTCGCATTCATTTCTCTCTCTTCAATCTGAGAATCACTGTACATAAATTACTCGACTACATTCTAGTAGATAGTACTGAGTAGCGTCAGTTCACCGGGTTCTAGAAAAAACAACAAAAATTTCTTCATACACTTCTGAAACGTGCAACGACCACGACGCGAAACTAACTAGGACGCACAAGGACACGAAAATCGCTCTCTGGCCGCTTACACCCGACCACCAAGGCACGACTTTGAAGAATGCTGCTGACAACTAGTTAAAGATGTACAATATCATACTAGATCCTGCCTAATGCTGAAAGGGAGCGAATAATTTGCCTCTCACATAGAATCTCGTGTTCGACACCGTCTGGAACGCTCTCCGTGCTCCCTGTGAAATTCGGAAGGGATGCCATCGGAAACACACACAGTCAGACCCGTGAGCAACCCAGCCTCATTCAATGTTGTAACAGTACGAGTAGCTCAGAATTGAATCCTGAATTTTGAAATGAAAATGATACGATAAAGTATAGCAGGAGTTCGCTTTTGAGGAGAGAAAAAAGTTGATATTGAAAAGAGCTGATTCAAAGGAAGACACCGGTAAAAAAATTGTTCATTTGTTTATTCTAATAGTTTAATATTATTAGCTACCTTAATTCTGTTAGCTTCAAATGGGACGTTATTCATCATTACCTTAATTGACGTAACACAACAATTGCCATAGTTTGCTTTGACTCGATTATCTGTATCATGTCGAAATAAGGCACTCTTTTTTATTTTTTTCTTGTCTTTATTAGGGTTGTATTATAATTAATTTATTACAAATTTAGCTTATGATAACGAGAGATCGTCTTCGTAACGAGGGATTGTTCGTGTATTAGTTCGAATGAAAATCCATTGTGCATCCATTTTCGTGTTACTATCGCCAGAGTTACTATATACCCAATCAAATCGAGTACCCATGTTTGAAATATGTAGCACAATTCAACACCTTACGATTCGTCTTCACTTATCTCTCCGGGTCCAATCGTAAATGTATGAATGAGAGAACAACAATAACAAACCATAAATCGTGGACCTGATTACGGCCGGACTCAATTTCGGACTCGTGCTCTCTCCTATCTCCATAGTATTCTCCTACAATCTCACTCACTGTAAATTGTGAGCATTGTTATCTCTCTCTCTCTCCCTCTCTTTCTCTCTCCGATTTCAGTATACAATGCTAGTGCTAGTATTGCGAGAAGGAACTGTAGATGAATGATCATTGAGAAGATTTCCTCTGGAAAAGACTGGCTGTCTACAACTTCAGCTATACCTGAAGTGGAGGAGGTAAAAATACAAATGGAGGAAAAAACTTAAAATAGCAATGTCGCGCTCTCTAAAGGTGCTTTGTTGCTGCCAAAACTTGTTAGATGATTTTCAATCCGATTCGAAAGTAAATTTATTCACCTAGATCTTTTAGCACTGTTGGAATTGTACCAATAGTTGTTTCACACAGTTGTAAGTTATTTCATGGTCATGAAATGGTGCATGTAACATTGGTTTGTACACAGCCTAGCTGACAACATCATGTCGAAAAAAAAGAGGGTTGATGGACATCGGTTCAAGTGAAATAGTTAATAAGTATAGTTTAAGTCCCACCCAAGCATGCCTTCCCTCGCGGGCGTCGGTTGCTTGGGTGGCCATAGTTTGTAAGTCGAGTTTATTTACTAATAAACCTCAAATTTAACAGCCTAGCTGACAACCAGATATGGCTGTAATCGATGTAATGTCCGATGTATGTTTTGAATTTTGTGAAGAAATTGAATTTATTGTTATCGATTTACACATGTTTATGTAATACATAAGTAGTTGTTTTTATATCGATTTGTATGCCGCTATAGTTTGATTAACTAATAGTGTATGTGTTTATTGTTCCCTATTTGATGGTATGAAGTAGTTTTTTTCATTATATGAGACATTTTTACCAATTAATGTTATCAGTTTTAGTTAACTTACAAGGTTTAATGCAAACTTTCTAATATATTCCTATCTCCAAACAAAGCCCCCTCTTCAAGTTCTCCAAATCTGCCAACACTATCCCTAAAGACATCTCCCTTCAACCTTCTCGTCTGGGCCAATGTAATGCCGCAGTAACGTTCTTCTATCATCGTTTCTCTCTGCAGTTCCGACGCGTCTGCTCTCGATGCTTATTATTTTATTCACTCCACCCAAACCAGAAAACGCCACCTTCAGTATTGAGGGCCATAAATCATCTCTTCAACTTCCTATGCTTTTAACGGTATTGCAAGTGGTTGTAAACAGAGAAGATTATTCGAGGTATGCGTATCTATGCACGGTGTAGTGCGAGTGTATGTGTGTGTGAGCAACAGAAAATGCTCGTCCCAAGCGGTTGGTTGTCTCGTTGGTATACCATGCTTATGAACGGTTTACGATATTTTTCGAATGCCACTTGTTCAATCTCATCAACCTAGCATTATTGTGAATCTTTGAGAGTAGTTAAAGTGCTTTAATCTAATTAACAATCCTTTATATAATGGATACCATTCCATATAAGGAGTAAAATTGTAATTACAAAATGAACGGAAAATGAAACATTATCGTAATATTGTTTTAATAACTGTTAATATCGCACGTTTCTAAACAATTTCCTGTAAGGCGTGAATAACGTTCCAAAGAATCGGCTGTCCTCATCCGCTGCAAAATCAAATGTTCAACCTGGAATGTATTATTCATGGGCCACATGCATGTGACTATGGTTTGGTAGGAAAAGAAATCGCACCCACCAACCAGCCTTACAACAGACGGATGACTTTCTTCGACGCAACAGCACCGATCGCCCAGTGCTGATCGGGATGCATTTCAGTGTCGTATATTTTATTCATTGATGTTCGCAATCCGCCTCCCTCCCTATCTTGGTGGCTGTTTCACAACTTTACAATCACTCACAACTACAACGTTCAAATGGGATACCGAAATCTGGCAATGTAACTGACAATTGTAGAATTGTTCAATCAATTCCACCACTGAACGACATTTATTGGGCCAAGGCGGATGACACGAGATCGTGATCGCGACATCCCGATAAGGAGCTGCAAAGAAAAAAGCGGCTACGCGCTTGGCTGCGGGACTGCCTGCCTGTATGGTGGGCAAGTATGTCGCTGCCACTGGGATACCTCATGTCGTCGGGAGGTTGGCCGTGGCAAAGTAATGTCTGTATCATGGGTCGGTACGGTTGGACAATTTGATGTTGCGATTCACTCGGACGATTCAGCAGCGGCAGGAATCGCACAATCCTTTTTTGTGGTACTATTGATTTTCGTTGTATTAAATTAACGCTCATTTATTACACACAACCTAAGTTTAACAAGAAAGTTAATGACTTAGAGATGATGTTTTGCAACATTCGTGACCATCTCTGGAAAAAAAACTTTCGTATTTAATAAATTTTATCACGTTTCGTATTTTTAAATGGATTCATGTATACAATAAATTCTACCTGATGTTGTTATTTTATTATCAAAAATATTAAGCTTAAACCTGCATTGCAATTATAAGTTACAGCAAAAAAGACATACAAGATTGGGTAGTCCTTACACATGAAGATATCAATTAAGCTTTAGAAAGTACAATAAATGAATGGTAACATAAGTTGTAGAAGAATATGCAGCGTGACCATGATTGCTATTTTTAAGTTATCTCTAAATATTATGCCAAATTTTCTGCGCTAATACAATTTCCTCATGTCAAAGCATTTACATCAATGTACCTCAGGGAGCATCTCACGTTGCCTTACTTTATTCGTTTGGATACCAAAACTCTTCGTGCAGTCGCTCAAATTTCGCAACCCGAAGTGTTCTACAGCGGAGCGTAAATAGCTAGAACAGAACGCTGAATGTTTCCGTAGGTTTGGGCGTTTAGTCTAGTCGAATGGCTGATTATTATAAAAGAGGAAAAATTAATAGCAACTTCATACACCTTAGGGAGTGAAAAAGTAGATTTTTAATAGACTGACTTGCAATTCCTTTTGCTCTACAAAAAGAGCATCGTCTACTGTATTTTCGATATGTTTTATTTGATAAGATTTGATAATTATGATAAGTTCCGTCTCATCAACAATTTTCTAATCAAATAAGTGTATTAAATTAACGCTCATTTATTACACACAACCGAAGTTTAACAAGAAAGTTAATGACTTAGAGATGATGTTTTGCAACATTCGTGACCATCTCTGGAAAAAAAACTTTCGTATTTAATAAATTTTATCACGTTTCGTATTTTTAAATGGATTCATGTATACAATAAATTCTACCTGATGTTGTTATTTTATTATCAAAAATATTAAGCTTAAACCTGCATTGCAATTATAAGTTACAGCAAAAAAGACATACAAGATTGGGTAGTCCTTACACATGAAGATATCAATTAAGCTTTAGAAAGTACAATAAATGAATGGTAACATAAGTTGTAGAAGAATATGCAGCGTGACCATGATTGCTATTTTTAAGTTATCTCTAAATATTATGCCAAATTTTCTGCGCTAATACAATTTCCTCATGTCAAAGCATTTACATCAATGTACCTCAGGGAGCATCTCACGTTGCCTTACTTTATTCGTTAAAATTTGCGTTTCCGTGTTAGCATAAGAGAGTCTCATCTGTCTGTCTGAGGATTTGAAAATTTCCCTACGTGGTAAGCAGAATGACAACAAAAGCGAACGAAAAAAACACATCGGACTTCTTTCCCCTTGCACAGAACGTGAGTCACAAAAACCTCCGGAAGATGAAAAAGTCGTTCTATCCGTTGCTCTTATCGTTGTCATTCTCGGCAAGTGACAGCGCACACAGCGGGTGACATTTGTGTGTAAATGCTGAGTTTTCCCGCTTCTTTTTTCTGCTCAGCTATATAGAAAAGAAGCATTTTTTCTCGCAGTAAGCTAAATATTATTAGAATACCCAAACCTGTATAATATTTTATAGAAATTCGAGCTAATGAAAAAGCAAGTATAAAGTATTGTTAATTCCAATAGTTCAGAGAACTAACCATATGAAGAACCATACCAATCATATGTAGAGATGAAAGAGTTTCAATCCGTAAAGATCTGTGTGTGTACTTTTAAAACCAGCAAAAGTATAATTTCATTACAGTCCCTTTACCCGGTTTCGCTGTCTCTCTTCATTACAATATAATCACAGGTTTTATTAATTTACCTGTCTCTTTCTCTCCTCTTCCTGCTTTCATTACATTTCTCTTACTCTCTGGTTCGGTTCAAACCCGGCAGGATGTTATCTTCCATCGATCGTGTTATCATTACAAGCCAAAGTGATGAGCAAAGGAAGAGGAATACGAAATAGTTTAAAATTCCATCCACAGCTCGTAAATCACGGTTTTGACTGCTTGGGCTGTTGATTTTCCCGCTCGTTGTCCTAGAGTAGACAGAGTCTCACCCACAGTATCGAAGAATGTCTAAAAACTAGGGTGACAATTTCGCTCCGGAAAAAGAACCTGCCTATCCGTTCACGGAGCGAACATGAGACTCTGGTCTCGTTTCGTGGATTTCCGTACATCGTGGCCTTGTCAGCTCGATTCAATCCCCGAAAACAATTTCTTCGCTATAGGAGGACCGAGCAGAAAACGGAGAAACAAGAAAAGGCCATTCTACGCTCGCTCGGAGACAAAGGTTCTCTATGTCCGACTTCTGTTCTTCTGCTGCTGTCGAGATTCGCGTAGAGCAGCGAGCATCTCCTATTGAACGCACGGATGAGTTTGACGCTTATTCAAATCAAATTTGCATTTCTTCCTGCATCCATTTGCAACACCTTCCAGTGATCGCAATTTCCCCTTGACGAGTACGGTGAGGGTTATCAATTTTGTTGAAACGACTGCCGTTTCTGTTCTGCGAGGTTTCTGTTTCTTTCTGCCTTCTCATTTAGATAGATATATATTTATCATTAAAACTCAATGAACAAATTAATTCCACACATTTTCTTTTCCATTCATCATTCCCTGATTTTTTTTGTCATGTAAGTAAGCAAGTAGCGTTTTATTGTATCCCCACCGGTTCGAACTCGATACATATTCGCTCGATCTTCCGTTTTCGCCTCGTTGGTTCGTCTTTTTGCCATGCATATTCTTTTTCTTGTGTTGAATTTAAAATTTGCCTTCCTTTTTAACATTTCATACAACAAGCATTCGAAACAACGTCTGCAAAGAATTGAGCAGATTGTTATTCATTTCGACTTTGGCGAGTGAGTGTTTTCCGTTTTCTTCAGGTTTTCTTTCATCCTTCCCATCGTTCATCGTTCCATCGCAACGCTTCCAGACATTGTTCATCGTCTAGATTAAACGTTTCGTTCATGATCGGTTTGTTGTGGCTCCGCTCTCGACTTCGGTATCGGGCGGTATTTTATTCGACGTGGAGCATACATCCGTTCGGCTGATGAAGCTCCGAGCATGACGCGTTCAGTGGGAAAGAAGACTTTACGCATCTCACGTTGCCTTACTTTATTCGTTAAAATTTGCGTTTCCGTGTTAGCATAAGAGAGTCTCATCTGTCTGTCTGAGGATTTGAAAATTTCACTTCGTGGTAAGCAGAATGACAACAAAAGCGAACGAAAAAAACACATCGGACTTCTTTCCCCTTGCACAGAACGTGAGTCACAAAAACCTCCGGAAGATGAAAAAGTCGTTCTATCCGTTGCCCTTATCGTTGTCATTCTCGGCAAGTGACAGCGCACACAGCGGGTGACATTTGTGTGTAAATGCTGAGTTTTCCCGCTTCTTTTTTCTGTTCAGCTATATAGAAAAGAAGCATTTTTTCTCGCAGTAAGCTAAATATTATTAGAATACCCAAACCTGTATAATATTTTATAGAAATTCGAGCTAATGAAAAAGCAAGTATAAAGTATTGTTAATTCCAATAGTTCAGAGAACTAACCATATGAAGAACCATACCAATCATATGTAGAGATGAAAGAGTTTCAATCCGTAAAGATCTGTGTGTGTACTTTTAAAACCAGCAGAAGTATAATTTCATTACAGTCCCTTTACCCGGTTTTGCTGTCTCTCTTCATTACAATATAATCACAGGTTTTATTAATTTACCTGTCTCTTTCTCTCCTCTTCCTGCTTTCATTACATTTCTCTTACTCTCTGGTTCGGTTCAAACCCGGCAGGATGTTATCTTCCATCGATCGTGTTATCATTACAAGCCAAAGTGCGACAAGCACGGTATCTCTGGGTACGGCACTGTAATGTATTTGCAGTAACAGAATCATTTTCTTCACGCGTTAGCACACGCACCGCGCGCGTTGTTCACAACACCGACGGGGTTGCTGTTTCAGCGACGCGTGCTGATGATTTTGCATTGCTACCACGAAATTCTTGTTATATTATACAATGAAACATGGATCGTTCGAGTTTCTCATTCAGGCAGGCATCTCAAACCTTTTCAAGAAAACGCTTTACTATTACTTTACTTTACTTTACGATAGTTAACATGCAAAACAACATGTATCTCCTTTTTTCACAATCTCAACTAATCGGATGTTGATAGCTCACGAAAATACGAAAACTGTTTGCAATATTGCAAGTACATGAACTATCTCATGTATCTACATCACTTTGTACTTATCAGCTCATTCAGCAAAACACAAACTTCATTAAATATGTTAAACCTAATGTGAATCAAGAAACATGACAAGTTATACAATTTACCAAAAAAACCGTTCTCTGATTAAAACAGTATAAGCATTCTATAAATTAAAATGTTACATTCGTTTTTGCATGTCCTGTCTCTTTTATATGTCACATGCGCTATCGTAATAGATAAAACTATATTTATAGAACATTTGTTTTGTTTATTTTTCACACCCAACATCTAGCACAACGAAATTCTTGTTATATTATACAATGAAACATGGATCGTTCGAGTTTCTCATTCAGGCAGGCATCTCAAACCTTTTCAAGAAAACGCTTTACTATTACTTTACTTTACTTTACGATAGTTAACATGCAAAACAACATGTATCTCCTTTTTTCACAATCTCAACTAATCGGATGTTGATAGCTCACGAAAATACGAAAACTGTTTGCAATATTGCAAGTACATGAACTATCTCATGTATCTACATCACTTTGTACTTATCAGCTCATTCATTGAATTCATTGATTCATTGAAACTTCCTCTATTTTTTAATATAAAAAATCAACAGCAGTTTGCGTCGGTTCAATGCTTGTTTGCCAAAAGTATTTTGCTGCGAGGTTTATAGAAATTATTCGCCGAGAAAAATAAAAACAAAATACGCCACCACAAATTTGAAGAATTTGGTGATTCATATTTAAAGCGTCTTCTAAGCGCCAAGAATGTGAGAGGACTACAGCATCTTTACGGGAAAGGCATCTGGCACGGGTAACTCATAGTGCCATTGTGAGAGCTGGCTTGCAAGAGAAAGAGAGAGATAGAGAGGGAGAGAGAAAGCGCGAATTGTTCTCTCTCCTATTGTGAGACGAGAAAAAGTGTCAACGAAGGAGCGAGACAGAACATCCACATTTGAAATGGATTAAAACAATGTTGTTGATTTTTCACGTGGTACGAGTTAGTAATATTGATCTGAAACTATTAATGTTTTAACTTAAACACTCTAACATTAGTAAAATAGCAGTATTTAAAACTATTTTTTACGACATGTAGAAGATTTCTAATGTAAAAGGGGATTAGACGATAGCCTTGCTCACTCATAGTTGTATGTGTGAATACTTGCAGGAGAAAAAAGGTTTCACAGTTGTGTGCGAGCACAGTTCGTCAATTTTACAGGAGCGGCCATTATTCATTTTCCATTCAGCGCCAACAGAGATGGCTATCGATTACCGCCGGCATGTTGACTTTCCGGGGCGTTTCGAGACTCCAAATTTAATATCTTTTTAAAGCAATGTTTTCCGCGTTGGATAGTTTTTATGCAACTTGTTGATTTTAATAAGCACAATAATATACAAGGGTATTTTTCTCCGACGCATGTTTCGATTCCTATTGGTACGACGATGTTTTAAGATTTTTTTATGGTGTGAAATTCTCTGTCAGTTTAAACTTATTACCGGTGTACTTTCAACTTCTCAAGGTCAAAACGAAACATGCTGTCTTTTTTTACAATGTAATGAATACTTCGAAAAACGCACATGTATCCTGTACCAAACACATAAAAGGGTCACAAAAAATGAATGTGCACATAAGCAAGTGGGCTACCTTCAGATATCATACACATTTGAACTGAATTTTTTACATTTATAAAAATTGTACATCACAACACAATTAATCTAATTCCTTTAAATTGAATGACAGTGCCGGATGTAAAATTAGCAATACATTACAAGTGACACCAGTTTACGTATAGAGTTTGCGTTACAAGTTGTAACTATTTTTTTAAATTATATCCGAGACGCACTGTTCCCGTTGAGATATTTGATTGTAATATGCATGGTCTTACACACTACAGAAA
>KZ069597.1:12678-24530 GCA_002091845.1 Anopheles cracens
AGAGGGAAATAAAGAGAGGGAGAGAGAGAGAGAGAGAGATTTATAAATTGTATCGACGTCTGATGTTGTGTGAAGCCATGCCATTACTCTCATGGCTTTTCGTTGGAATCTATAAATGTGATAGCATAAACTAAATAATTACTTTCCTCCAGGAGCCTAGGACAAAAATAGTAGCTTACTGATAGAAATAAAATATATTTGGCATATTCATATTCAACCTAATTTGCATCAATTAGAATATTCTAAATATATAATAATGGAAATGATCAGTTGCTTTTTTCTTTTATGTATGTATTGTATGCGCAATTTCATGATAATTGACATGTAGTACGTGTAGCAGTGAAAGTGGTAAGTATTAGCACAAAAACTATTGAGTTGTTCAAGCTTCATCAGTAGTAAAATGTTAGTCCTCATTAGTTAGTTTATGTATAAATACGTTTGAGTTTGGCATTTCTGGCGCACGGATTTAACCCACCCATAAAGTCTCGTAACATCGTCTGCGGTATGATAAGTGATAGGCTCAGACTTGAATTTACTAGTCCGATGATACAGAGCTATCCGCCATCGAGCGTGGAATTATTTATTGGCAGACGGTTTCGCGATTATGATCGTTGTGACCAGATTACCAGGATTCGTCCGAGAGTCATAGTCTTCAGTGCTTAGTCGACGAATATTTTAAATACATATTTACAGAGAACAGACACGAAAAACTCACCTCTTGGGATTGTTGTCCCTAAGTACCTGATAATGGTCAGACATCGTTTGTTTACTACGCACAATGACCATCGTTAAAGTGGCTCAGGAATGGAAAGGCATTTCTCCCACATCGATTATTATGATGTCTTGCGGCCTAGGGAGTTGTGAGGTGGAGACCGCCGTCTTATCATGCACTCTCCAAACCAAACATACGTATGGAAACCGATCTCGAGTGCTATTGAACTCAGCAAGAGTGACGGAGTGACGATCAATGATTGATATCGCTATCAGATAATCCACAAGAATGGCAAGTTCACTGCCACGGCCCGGCAGGCTACTATATATAGTAGACTTTCGCTTCCCGTAACTCATACGAGTATCGGACCAAGATGTCGAACAAGATCGCAATCCTCCTGGCTGTCCTGGTCGCGGTGGTCGCTTGTGCTCAGGCACAGGCCGAACAGCGTTCGCGGTTCATCCGGCCACTGCCCAGACTCTCCCTGAGACCACGTTACGGCGTGGGTTCCCGCATCGTGGGAGGATTCGAGATCGACGTGTCGGACGCGCCGTATCAGGTGTCGCTGCAGTACAACAATCGTCACAACTGTGGAGGTTCCGTCCTGAACAGCAAGTGGGTGCTAACAGCGGCTCACTGCACCGACGGTACCTCCGCCTCCAGCCTGACCGTGCGTCTGGGATCATCGAAACACGCATCCGGAGGAACCGTGGTCCGCGTTGCACGTGTCGTGCAGCATCCGGGCTTCGACTACAGCAACATCGATTACGACTACTCGCTGCTGGAGCTGGAGAGCGAGCTAGCGTTCAGCCACACTCGAACCGGTGATACGTAGACTGTAATGTTATCGATCGTCATAATAAAAACATCGTATTGTTCTTTTCAAGTGTTTTGGTAAATTCTACAAGCCTGACGATAGATATCACCACTACGTATGGTATCCCGTACAAACTTTACTATATATATAGCGGTCATACGAACGTATCGATTAAAATGTCGAACAAAGTTACTATAGTGCTAACGCTTCTGATCCTTGCGGTCACCGGTGCTCTGGGACAGGCCGCCGAACAACGCTCTCAGCTCTTACAATCCCTGTCTGAGCTGATCCCGAAACTACCGTACTCCGGTCCGCGTATCGTCGGAGGATTCGAGATCGACATTTCCGCCGTTCCGTATCAAGTGTCACTGCAATACTATAATCAACATCGATGCGGAGGCTCCGTTCTGGCCCGTAAATGGGTCATTACTGCGGCCCACTGCACGCAAGGCATCACAGCGTCCAGTTTGTCCGTTCGCGCAGGATCATCCAGGCACGCATCCGGCGGAGCAGTAGTTCGCGTTGCACGTGTCATCCAACATCCGGGCTATAACGACGATACCATCGACTACGACTACGCGCTGCTGGAACTGCGTAATCAGCTTACCTTGAGCGATAAAGTACAGCCAGTGAAACTTCCGGAGCAGGATGAGCCGGTTGAAGACGGAACCATGGCGACGGTGTCTGGATGGGGTAGCACACACAGTCCTACCGAATCGACCAGTTTACTGCGTGCCGCAAATGTTCCCTCGGTGAATCAGCAGCGGTGCAATGAGGCTTACCAGCGGTTTGGTGGCGTTACCGACCGGATGCTGTGCGCCGGATATCAACAGGGTGGCAAGGACGCCTGCCAAGGTGATTCCGGTGGTCCGCTCGTTGCTCAAGGCAAGCTGGTCGGTGTCGTGTCGTGGGGATACAGTTGTGCCTTGGCCGGTTATCCGGGAGTTTACTCGCGTGTGGCCAGCGTTCGTGACTGGGTCCGTGAGAACAGCGGAGTGTGATCTGATTACGAGAAGGGTTGCAATGAATTTGAAATAAAATTAGCGATAAATTGGAGACACTTTGTGCATTGTGCCTTTGAAACGAAATAGTACTTACCAGGCTGTACAGACTGTTCCCGAGTTCAGGCATCAGCGTAAGTCTAATACATGATGATAATAGAAATATTCTTCAAAGTAGATGCTCATATAAATGATATAAATATAAACTGAAAGCAGAGTTTTTTTTCCAATAAATGTGTGAAAGCTTTTTGCTAAGAATTTACATCCATCTAAAATGTAAATTTAATATATAGTTAAGTAAAAACTCACGATCTAGTTTTATAATATCTTGTATGTTGCGCATTACTCATATCACGTAACTTGGAAAGAACCCGTGTTCATTTTTTTATTTCGTAGAAAAATGTTCGATGGAACAAAAACTTGTTGCATGGAACAAAACCAACAAAGCAAAGCTTAAACTCATAGTTTTTGTCATCAAAACTCCTTTGATATGGTGAAAAATCTAAAAAAGAAAATTCTGGAAAAGCTCCGTCTCTAAAACTTTAATTAGAAAACGGTTTGGAAAAGGCTGGTAAAGTTGTCTGAACAGAAATGTATATCCTTCAGACCTTTGAGCGTCCTGGCGTTTTTTTGGAAAAAAAATGTAAGCCTTATCTAGACGAATATGTTTTCATAATTGTAGAATATTGGCATTATAACCGCCAATTCAAAAATAGAAAAAAAATGTAAGCCTTATCTAGACGAATATGTTTTCATAATTGTAGAATATTGGCATTATAACCGCCAATTCAAAAATTAAAGACGTTTGCAAACCGCGGTATAAACTGTCAAGTGAAAAGAAAGAGAGAGAGAGCTAGGTTCGTTTGTTTTGTTTGTGTCAGAGCGCTGCCCTGTTCGCAAGCAAAACAAAGTGCGGCTGTCAAAGGTGCAAGTTGCTGACGTTTCCTAAAGCATGTGCGTGTACAAATTTATAATTGTTAAAAGTGTACGAAAAGCTGGATTAAAACCCCTTTTAATCGTTACAGTTGCTGCTTGGTAGGAGCGAAACGATACCATTTTCCGAATTAGGCCCAATCGATTCAGCGCAGGATCGGATTTCAGGAAAACCCGGCTCCGAGCTACCGGCACTATTGTCAACGGCGACGATGGTAGGTAAACGGACGCCCCGGAATGCATGATGCAACGAGGTGCATTCCACGCATAATCATCATTTATTCGCTTGCTCTAGGCTAACGAACGGAAGGGAACGTTCAAGGTGGAGTACCTGCAGAAAATCGAACGCGACATCCAGGAGCGCTGGCAGCGCGACAAGGTGTACGATGTGGACGCACCGAAGGAAGCGCGCGTCCGGGACGACGAGAAGTTCCTCGTCACCTTCCCGTACCCGTACATGAACGGCCGGCTGCACCTCGGGCACGCGTTCTCTCTGTCGAAGGCAGAGTTTGCCGTGCGGTACCATAGGCTCAAGGGACGCCGGGTGCTGTTCCCGCTCGGTTTCCACTGTACCGGCATGCCGATCAAGGCGTGTGCGGACAAGCTGAAGCGTGAGATCGAACTGTACGGCTGTCCACCCGTCTTTCCGCGGGAGGAAGCGACGGTGGTAGAGCAGCCGGAGGAGCGCGACGTGGTGCCAAAGGATAAGAGCAAAGGCAAGAAGAGTAAGGCGACCGCGAAGGCCGGTACGGCCAAGTTCCAGTGGCAAATCATGCAGAGCCTAGGGCTGACGGACGCGGAGATTGCGAAGTTTGCCGAAACGGACCACTGGCTGGAGTACTTTCCGCCGCTGGCGATACGCGATCTGAAGGAGCTGGGGACGCACATCGATTGGCGTCGGACGTTCATCACGACCGATGCGAACCCGTTCTACGATTCGTTCGTCCGGTGGCAGTTTAACCATCTGAAGGCGCGCGGTAAGATTATGTACGGCAAGCGGCACACGATCTACTCGCCGAAAGACGGCCAACCGTGCATGGATCACGACCGCTCGTCCGGAGAGGGTGTCGGACCGCAAGAGTACACGCTGATCAAGATGAAGGTGACAGGGGCGATGCCGAAGCAGCTGGCGACGGTGGCCGGGAAGCGTCCAGTGTATCTCGTGTGCGGTACGCTCCGGCCGGAAACGATGTACGGCCAGACGAACTGCTGGGTGCATCCGGACATCAAGTATATCGCGTTCGAGACGGCCAAGCAGGAGGTGTGGGTGTGCACTCGCCGCGCGGCCCGAAACATGTCCTACCAGGGCTTTACTGCCGTCGAGGGTGAGCTGCGTGAACTGGCCGAGCTGGTCGGGCAGGACATTATGGGTCTGAAGCTGTCCGCACCGCTCACGTCCAACAAGGTGATCTACACGCTGCCGATGCTGTCGATCAAGGAGGACAAGGGAACGGGTATCGTAACGTCCGTCCCGTCCGACTCGCCCGATGACTACGCCGCACTGGTCGATCTGCAGAAGAAGCAACCGTTCCGGGAGAAGTACGGCATCGCGGACGAGATGGTGCTGCCGTACGCACCGATCCCCATCATCGACGTGCCCGGGCTCGGCAATCTCTGCGCCGTGCACGCTTACGAAAAGTTCAAGATTCAGAGCCAGAACGATCGCGAAAAGCTGACTGAAGCAAAGGAACTCGTGTATCTGAAGGGTTTTTACGACGGCGTCATGCTGGTCGGTGATCACAAGGGGAAGAAGGTGCAGGACGTGAAGAAGGATCTGAAGCAGTACCTGATCGACCGGAACGAGGCGGACGTGTACTACGAACCGGAGAAAACGATCATGTCCCGCTCGGGGGATGTTTGCGTGGTGGCCCTGTGCAACCAGTGGTATCTGAACTACGGCGAGGAAGTGTGGCAGAAGCAGACAACGGAGCATCTGCGCACGATGGAGCTGTTCCACGAGGAGGTATCGCGTAACTTCGAACACTGTCTCGACTGGCTGCACGAGTACGCGTGCTCCCGGACGTACGGTCTCGGCACGAAGCTGCCCTGGGACCAACAGTGGTTGATTGAATCGCTGTCCGATTCGACCATCTACATGGCGTTCTACACCGTGGCCCATCTGCTGCAGGCTGGCTCGTTCCGTGGCGAGAAGCCCAGCTCGCTCGGCATCAAGGCGGAAGACATGACACCGGAAGTGTGGGATTACATCTTCTTCGCGAACGCAAAACCGCCGGCAAAGGGTCGCGTGAAGCGTGACGCACTGGATCAGCTGAAGCGTGAGTTCAACTTCTGGTACCCGGTGGATCTGCGTGTGTCCGGCAAGGATCTGATCCAGAACCATCTGACGTTCTTCCTGTACAATCACGTTGCGATCTGGCCACAGGAACCGACCAAGTGGCCGAAGGGTGTCCGCTGCAACGGGCACTTGCTGCTCAACTCGGCCAAGATGTCGAAATCGGACGGCAACTTCCTGACGCTGTACGAATCGATCGCGAAGTTCAGTGCGGACGGTACGGAAGCAGGTGCTGCTTAGCAACGGTAGCTTCAAGGATTTGAACATTGGCACGCATTTTATCTACATTATCAACTGAGAGATGGCAGGAAAAGAGCATGAGAGGGCAACGCTCTGCTTTAATTTATCGTGAACTAATGCTGAATTTACAAACTAAATAAAAGATTTTCAAAAGATTCAAATTAAGATGGAGAGTTTTGAACAAATTCCGATGAAGAACCCTGTGCTGCTCCAACTGCTCGATCGCTCTTTTATCCAAGAAACGAACCCGATGCGAATGTTGCTCGAAAATCGACCAGTTGTCAAATGCGAACTGTCATCCGTTTGTTTACGTTTTAATCAAAACATTGCGAATAACGCCGTGAGTGCTTCCTGCTACCGAGCAATTGTGAGAAAAATTTTAATTACACAGTGAATAAAGTGATCAAATAAGCCCGCCTCAGGATGTCGTATATGTTAGCGCATTTACACAACGGCTGGCAGGTGGATCAAGCCATCCTGTCCGAGGAGGACCGCGTTGTGGTAGGTAGCTCGAACTCGCGAACGCACGAAAGCGATGCAACAATTCAATCCGTTTCGTTTTCCTCATCTGCCACGAAATAGGTGATCCGGTTCGGTCACGATTGGGACCCGACGTGCATGAAGATGGACGAGGTGCTGTACAACATCGCGGAGAAGGTGAAAAACTTTGCCGTCATCTACCTGGTCGACATCACGGCGGTGCCGGATTTCAACAAAATGTACGAACTGTACGATCCCTGCACGGTGATGTTCTTCTTCCGCAACAAACACATCATGATCGATCTGGGGACGGGTAATAACAACAAAATTAACTGGCCGCTCGAGGACAAGCAGGAGATGATCGACATCGTCGAGACGGTGTACCGGGGGGCACGCAAAGGGCGCGGTTTGGTGGTGTCGCCAAAGGATTACTCAACCAAATACCGATACTGAAGTGATACTCTTGTGTGCGTGAACCGTAGAGTGAAGATTACAGTAAGATTATTTTTAAATTATTCACGTGTATGTTTCCAATCGCCTTTCAATGTTTGCAAGATTTCATCCGAAGTAGAGAGATAGTTTATGTTTGATTAAACCTTATCTCTTTATTGTTTTTGATCCGTTCAAACTAGCGCTTTCACTTATATATTTCACGAATTTGCCAGAAAAGAGTTTGTAATAAAAGTCATTCGCATCGTAGTTGAAAAAGTCAATTTGCAGTACTTGGACTACTTGACCAAAGTTCTTTCATAGCCGGTGCTTTTCGGTACAGCCTACATGAGCCTCTGCCAATGTGGAAAGTGCCAACAGACGTTCGCCAGGTTTTATACACTTGGAGCAGGGTTTTGCGTGCGTTCAGTTTGGGAGCTGTTTAGTTGTACAAAAATTTATTAAAAAATAGCTACAGGGCTTAAGTATGCTAACGAAATTACTTTATTTGAACATCATTGGGTGGAAAAGTACTTGATTTGAAGGTATTTCGGCTTAAATATTTCCTTCCTGAATGCATACATTTAGGCGTTACGAATGCTTTCAAACGTAAACAGGGATTTACTATTACTTTGTTTTGTCCTTGTGTGTCTCAAGTATCATCTATGCCGGTAGGAAGACAGCTCAACGTAGTTAGCCACGAGAGCTGCTAACGAGTAGTTAATTGCCTTAAAAGCAGTTTATTTGTACTGCGTGTTGCATACTTTAAGGTTTTGAAATACAAAGAGACAACTGAGTAAGTCTCTTAACAGGTTAAGTTACACTTAACTTCTTATCAAAGACTATTAAATCAGTTGTTCAATAATGATAAGCTTAACTCTAGATAACTCTATAGTGTTGCCTTTCCGTAGCTCAGTTAATTGGACTCCCGATCTATTTCGAACCGGGTAAACATTATTAAAAGTGCATAACCATAAAACACTCCCAGGAGCACGCATTAGTCCCCATCATCCAGCTGCCTACAACATCATTTTTAACTTCAAGCCCAGCTTTCACCTCATTAAGACGTTCCCAGTTTTGATGTAGACGTAGACGCAGACGAGCTACCGGCGTGTACTTGCACATCATTACGTAGCGTCTACCGCCGACTTGCCGCCAACCGTCGTGTGCTCCCCCGCTTGATGGCCCACCGCACCGTGCGAGACAGGGAGACGGACTTTAAAGGCGGACAAATTGAAACAAATCCTCTTCACGCGTCGCACGTTCACTTTCGTTTGCGCTTCGCACCTGCAAGAAAGGGAGCGAGCCGGTCGCGCCCAAAATAAGCAACCACCCGCAAGCAGCGAAGAATTATCGACCACCACAAGCGCCGTGTGGAGGCGTTCGCATCCCTTTTTTTTGGCGTGCACCCCTACCGGAAGCACGGTGCCGAAAAGTTCCCATCCGCTTTCCCGCGTGCCGGTGAAGGATTAGAAATAGCAGCGCCAGCGAAGGAAAGAAAAAAAAGGGCATGGCGATGCGATGAAACGACGCGTAGGCTTAACGACGGCACGAAGTGGGCGCAGGATGTGGAGCAAAGTTCCTTTAATGGTGTTATCAAAGAACATGACATTCATGAGCTCGGGACGATGGTGGCTGCTTGAAATGATGTGCTTTTCGGTACAGCCTACATGAGCCTCTGCCAATGTGGAAAGTGCCAACAGACGTTCGCCAGGTTTTATACACTTGGAACGCTTCCGCGCGTTGGATGGATTATGCGGACGGTGTGAAAAAGGAATCATGTGTGCATAGGAGAGTCAACCATCACTGCAAGGACACTTGACGGCTGCACCACTAGCAGCACTGCACCACGTTCTTGGCTGGGAGAGCAGCGCTAAAAAACAGCGCCCTCTACATTCACCGTCACGCTTGCAAACTAACGATGGGATCGGCATCGATTTGAGTCTGCTTTTCACACTCAATTGCACAAATAATGGTGAGTCCTGTTTCACTTGCGCGCGTCATAGTACTTGAAGGGCATAAAGGTGGTGCTAGGAGTTACAAGAGCATTACTGTTCGCTGACGGCTGACGAATGGCTTTGTAGGAGATTATTCTGTTCGGTTCTGATGTAAGGGCGGTAGGGATTCTCACTACTAGGAAAGGAAAGGAAAAGAGTATGTTTATCGAACGGGTGAAGATATTTATTGATTTTTATTAAAAGTTTTGCATGGTGTAATTTGCTTGGAAATCAAAATGTTGTGTGGATTGTATACGAAGCGAAACAAAGCGTTTATAAAGCGTTGCTCAAGTTTTTGTCATGCATATTGCATACTTCTAGGCTAATAAAGCAGAATTACGCAAAAAATCTTAATTAGAACAAACTAAAACCCACACCGCTTCAGAATGGGTGAGAATCAATATTTATCATTAAGAATGGTTGCTGCTTGAAGGGCTTTTTAAAGAGATATTCAAAACGCACCTTAAACAATTTCAGCGACACCTAGACTTGAGGTGACGTTTGGAATTGCAGAAACCCAGCCAAGCCTGCTATGAGTGTGTTTGTTTCGCATCTCAGGAACGCTTCCGCGCGTTGGATGGATTATGCGGACGGTGTGAAAAAGGAATCATGTGTGCATAGGAGAGTCAACCATCACTGCAAGTGAGGCGAGGCGAGATGATTGTGTGTCTGAGGTGCGTCCGCGCATACCCGCAAGGAGAGGAGTGCCTTACATATGCAGTGTATCACCTCGTTCGTAGGATATGAGAGAGTGGGTGTGTGTGTGTGCCCTGCTCCAGAGTATGACATTAGTTAAATAATCATGTCATGGCTTTTGTGCAATTTTCGCCATGAATAATGAATACCTGTAGGGCCCTTTTGCGAAGCGTGAATCCTGCCCGGGATGATACCGCAATGCGCGCATACACACACACACACACACACTCCCCCACAATGCAAGCGGAAAAGCTCTGCCAGCTCGGCAAGATGTTTGAGGCAGTTACATACCTGACACGTGCGCGCGTATCGGTTCCAGCGTGGAGCTTCTGGTTGGGATCGATTTAAAATTCACCGTCGATTTTTGTCACGCCGGGCCCATTCTTTCGCATCGATGCACAGCGTAGTCGAACCATCCGCATCTGCATCCGACATCCGCAACGGGTTGGTACGGTTGCCGGTGAGGACGATGGAGCGAAATCAACTGGAACTAACAGCATCCCACCAGAACCCACACCGCTTCAGAATGGGTGAGAATCAATATTTATCATTAAGAATGGTTGCTGCTTGAAGGGCTTTTTAAAGAGATGTTCAAAACGCACCTTAAACAATTTCAGCGACACCTAGACTTGAGGTGACGTTTTGAATTGCAGAAACCCAGCCAAACCTGCTATGAGCGTGTTTGTTTCGCATCTCAGGAGCGCTTCCGCGCGTTGGATGGATTATGCGGACGGTGTGAAAAAGGAATCATGTGTGCATAGGAGAGTCAACCATCACTGCAAGGACACTTGACGGCTGCACCACTAGCAGCACTGCACCACGTTCTTGGCTGGGAGAGCAGCGCTAAAAAACAGCGCCCTCTACATTCACCGTCACGCTTGCAAACTAACGATGGGATCGGCATCGATTTGAGTCGTGCTTTTCGGTACAGCCTACATGAGCCTCTGCCAATGTGGAAAGTGCCAACAGACGTTCGCCAGGTTTTATACACTTGGAACAGGGTTTTGCGTAACTTCAATTTGGGAGCTGTTTAGTTGTACAAAAATTTATTAAAAAATAGCTACAGGGCTTAAGTATGTTAACGAAACGACTTTATTTAAACATCATTGGGTGGTAAAGTACTTGATTTGAAGGTATTTCGTCATAAGGCTTAAATATTACCTTTTTGAATGCATACATTTAGGCGTTACGAATGCTTTCAAGCGCAAACAGAGATTTACTATTACGTTGTTTTGTCCTTGTGTGTCTCAAGTATCATATATGCCGGTAGGAAGATTGTTTAACGTAGTTAGCAACAAGAGTTGCTAACGAGTAGTTAATTGCCTTAAAAGCAGTTTATTTGTAATGCGTGTTGCATACTTTGAGATTTTGGAATACAGAGAGACAATTGAGTAAGTCTCCTAACAGATTAAGTTCTTATCAAAGACTATTAAATCAGTTGTTCGATAATGATAAGCTTAACTCTAGATAACTCTAGAGTGTTGCTTTGCCGTAGCTCAGTTAATTGGACTCCCGATCTATTTCGAACCGGGTAAACATTATTAAAAGTGCATAACCATAAAACACTCCCAACCCCAACCGGCGGATGTGTATTACCATGCCATCGTGAGGCCATCGTTTCTAGCTAGTAACTGACGTCCTTGTTTGTACTTGATTAAGCGGAACTTGTTGCATGCCTTCCCCCCACATCTGTCGGTGGGGAATCCTGGTAGGGTGTCGTCTCCTTCCTTGCAGGAGGAAGGTACTTTTCTTGGCTTGCAGTCTTTCAGCGACGCGCTGCTGCTGCTGCTGATGATGATGATGCTACAGTACGGTGCGGGGGTGAATGTAATTACGCTGTTGCTACTTAACACCTCTTCCGGCTGCCTCACCGGTTTCTTTTCTCCTGGACGAGCAGGCCCGGCAACGGGTTTCGGTTGCCTTACGTCGCAATTAGAGAAGAGAAGAGGAGAAAAGTATGTTCCATGCCTCTGCGCTGCCTGTGAAGAAGATGGACCCGCTGTCGGCAGGAGCGGTATCTGATTAAGATGTACGAAAGAAGCCCTAATGAAGGATCTGTGCTGTGTGAAATTAGGCGGATCCACATGTGTGGGAAACATCAAACTACTGGCGGCGAAGAATGGTGTGGCCAACGTCGTAAGCGATGTCCAACCGGAGCGATAGGAAGGTGGGAACGGGCAGAACAGGCCTGTTTACTCTCCCGAAACGTCGCCGTGTCGTGGCCTGGCGTGTTTGCTTAGGCATAATGACTACG
>KZ069601.1:25187-50015 GCA_002091845.1 Anopheles cracens
CTATTCCTATGCAAATGAGGCTAGGAATGGGCTGTCCTTCGTGGCGGTTGTGATCCTGAAGCGACGGTTCCTGTTCCGGAAAATAGGCCAACACGAGTAGCAAGCGAAGGGTTGCCGAAATGCTGCCGGTAACCGTTTATGGGTAACCGTCTGTGTGTGCATTCGATTCGGGTGTGACTGTACCGGGTTGGGTGATACTTAGACCTATGTTAATACGGATGCATTTTTGGATGGTACATTAAAATTCGAAATTATAAAAACATTTCTAACCTTTCGCTTCACAAGTGCTTTGGAAGGAAGTCAACAAGTGGTTGATGAATATTTATACCGATTTGGGTGTAAAAGCATTTATACGTGAATTACAGGTTATTTCAAAGCGAAATTGCAAATAAAATTTCAAACAAACGATTGAATATTCGCTTAAATTTAGAGATAAATTCAATTCCTGTTGTACATAAATTTGAACAAATTTCTTCAGAGTTTTCTCGTTACCGTTTAGTAAACGAAGTAATTTCTGTCTTTTTTCTTGGTTTCGTATCCTACAGTTTTGTACAGCAACTGGAAAAAAATACATTATTGTGTTTCAGCTTTTACAATACTCTTTTAAACAGATCTTATTAACTTGTTTAAAAACTTGTTTTTAAAAGCGCATATAGAACCAAAATTTAATCGTTGCTAAATATTTTATTCACAAAATATTATTCTCAAATGTTTAATGATAGAAATTGAAGGAAAAATGTTCAAAAATGTGAAGCAAAGTAAAGATAACTGGAAGTGGTTTAATTTTATTGTCAAGAACTTCCATGATGTTCAATTGAAAATTTTAAATAAAGGAAGGTTATGGCTGATAAGTTCAATAAGTTTTATTCAATTTTTTAAACTTGCATCTTGAAACTAATTTCAAGCCGATGTCATTTGAAAATAATTACATTTAAAGCAGCTATTTTTCCGCTTGTCAATTTTAAAGCTTTTTGTTCACAGCACTGTAGATATATTTGTTATATTAAACATATTTTATAGAATTCAGAAGCAACAAAATGGTTCTTCTTAACTGCGAAGACAGATAAGATTAAAGTAATAAACTATGCAATTGGAATAATCATAACAATCATGCACATATAAAAGGTATATAGTGTAGCAACCGTAGTTGCTCAAACAAAACTTGGTTGATTACTTGATAATATCGAAATTTCAAGCATGATACGCTTCCAGTTTTCATGGCACCAGGATTTCATCTGGTCAAAACACGCACAATGTGCTTATGTCTTACAATGCCCAGTTATTCTAGAACACTGTTCAGACAATGATAAATCACTCCAAAAACTACCATTATCTGTGTGCCTGTAATCATATTTTGTAGGAATTATATCCTTCGTCCCGGTGAACGTACTAATGATTCACCTCATATCACAAGACCATAGATCATATTACGGCCTCCTTTCCTTTAAAATACTCTTTTTCTTTGAAGCAGGTAAAACCGAGCGGAGCAAGTAGAAATGTTGTCAACAATAAAAGATACGACACAGGAACATCCTCCCAGAAATCACAAAAAAAAAGTCCAAACTTCAATTCATACCTACACCTTATCAGCACCCCTACATCAGGGAAAGGTTTGCTCCTAGCCTCAGCACGAACCTGCACCATATTCTGCGCGATAATCATCAAACCCCCGTGCCGTGCGCAATAAAAATGATCTTCGTCGCGCCTTCCCGAAAAAAACGCGCGGGTTATCTCTTCATCTTTCTGAAGCCATTCGCTACACTTGCACCGGCTCCGTCGACGCCTAGTTTGCCGGCGCGCGCGCAATCTAGTTTGCATGTTTTTACTATTTTAATTTCATCTTTGATCTTGACAACGGGCGCGTCGCACGTTGGAAGGGAGACTTTTTTCTTCTCACTTCTTCGATGCTTTTAATATTTCCTTTGCCTTTAAAAACGTGCGCAACGCGCGGCCACAATGATCGCCGGGGTTGAGCGAAGGTTTAATTTATGCGTAAATTTTTGGCACTATTCGCCAGGCTTTGAGTTGATTTAGTTTTTATTTCGTTGTTGCTTCTCTTCTTGAGCACAAGAAACGTCGGCATAGGAACAACACCACACACGGGTAAGAAGCCCTTACAGCCGTGCAAAGGGTGCTGCAAATCTCGTATCCTTAAAGAAAGCACAATTGCATTACGGCAACGCCTTGGGGGGAATTTCGTTGCAAAGGACAAAGGACGCTCGATAGAAGAGGCTGCAGGCGTCTCTGCTGGTGCGACAGCCGACGGGCAGCGATGGATGATGAACGTTGGATGATAAAATTACAGCATTTTGTGGACTTTGTTGTCCCCGCAAGCGTGCATAAATTAAAGTATAGAGTTTCCCTCTAATAACCGATCGGATTGGTTGCGTACGTGAACTTTCGTTTTGCCTTCCCATTGACGGGACTGAAAACGATGCTCCACTAAGTTGTAGAGAATTACAAAATACGTTGACGATAGACTGTTGATTTACAAGCGCTTAATACCGCTCACGAACAAGTGCAACTGTTCTGCTTCCACATCGCTCAAAGTTCTCCCATTAGCATTAAGTCATAAAAAATTGTAACCAAAACATGCTACCAAAAAATATTAAAAATCAACATATTCGAAATTCCGTTTTTTATTCCTAAAAGGTTCATAGAAGAACTCATAATACATTTTAAAATATGCTTACATTGATAAAGATTGTACAAAAGTTCCTGTATTTTTGATTGAATTTTAATACAATTATTTATATCGAAAAACACGAATTTTCGTAAGTAGGCGTATAGTTATGTTACAAGGAGCGATTTTGACAATGATGACAAAATAGTAATAGTGTGTGTAAAAATATAAAAAATGGTTGGCGTATTTTGTAATTCTCTGCAACTTAGTAGAACATCGTTTTCATCTATCTCTTCAAGTTTTCGTTGTATTTTTAAAAAAACAGTTGGGCGTATAGTTATGTTACGCAGTGTATATTAAATTACAGGTTATTCCAAATCATAATAGTTTTTAGAGAAAGAAACTGATTTCCTCTATTCTTCGGAGTTTTTTAATAGGTTAATAGTATATTGGAACCAAAAGTATTTTAAAAAATCGATCTTCTGTATCCAGATATCTCAAAACAAGCGTAAGGATTTCAAACTATCAGTAACGATCGCGTTTTTATCGAACCTTACAAATTGACTGTTTCCACTTTGAGGCAAGTTTGCAGCAGCATTACTATTGAAAAATTGTATAAGCAAGTACGAAAACGAGTCTTTGGTTTGGTCTTTGAAGTCAGCTTAATCGGATTGTAATGAAAACTACGGGAGTAAAAAACTTTCAGCATTTATAGGAGCTGTGCACCAATGGGACGATTGAGTTATCCAAACATAAGTAATCGAGAGTGATTTTGGCATGCCGATATCTAGGTTTGCTTTGTAAATCCGGGACATCTAAGGTTCAGGTAACTATTTCTAAACCAAGCTCTTTAACAGAAGGTCGTTTTGTATTCTAGTGTCTACTCGAAATTAACTCGAAGCTTATGTTTCAAGTTTCTGCAACATATCGAATAATGTCCATGGTTCTAAAATTAAACGTTATCGCTATGTTTCAACTACTTCACACTGTTCAATACTCGTCGTTTGAGAGCAATATCTACATATATCGCAATGTAGTCCATTTTAAAACATATCGCAGGTTGTTCTGTACTAAAGGTATTACAATACAGCTCATGTCTCTTACCTAATGCACTACAATCACTGCTCTAAAGCCACTAAAGTCTCTAATGCCAACATTAGCGTATAGATGACACGATGAAGATCCGTTCCAGGTCCACTACATCACCGAGCGCCGAAATGAAGCTTCACACTCATCCGAACGAGAGAGAAAAAACACCTCACATAGACCAAAGATCACCGACCGAAACGAGAAGATAGCGTCGAAAGGGAGGGCGGGGGGTGCTTCACTCACGCCGGTGGCCGGGAGGAAATTATAAATCACAATTTTAGTGACAATTAAATGGTTGGCTTTGATTAATTTTTCTTGTTACGTTTTTACGACCATTTGGGATCGCGCGGGTCGCGAGGTTACGTGGTTACGCTTCGCCCCCGACTGGCCTCGTTTGCGATTGTTGCCCCTCTCCTGCCCGCAGTTCCAGGTGAAACCCTTCTGCTGTGAGCTAGGGCGAACAAAAAATTAGACCACGACTGTGGAGGAGAAGCATCTATCTCCCCCCTCGTAACGTGTCAACGACGGACGGTCAAAATTCCGTCACAATTCCGTGAAACACGCATTCTAAAGTACACCTTCCGGATGGGACCGGATGATTTTACTGTTTGTTGTGGTCGGGTTTGTTTTATGAGTTAATTTATTGCCCGGCTAGAAGCTTTTCGCTCGGTTTCGGACAGGGTGCGTTGCACAACGCAACACAACACCACCAACTAATCTCTCTCTGTGTGGACCAAATTTCTAACGGCACATGCAATTAAGCCTGTGTGAAAGTGTGATTGCGGAAACTAAAGCACACATACACAAACACAAACAGACCCAGCGAGGGTGATCTATTGTTACCTCACCATCACCGCAGCTGGTGAGTTCGGTTTTATAATTTGTTAATTACCACCATTCATTAGTGAAATGATGATTTTTGCTTTTCGACTGACGCTCCCCCATCAGAGCGCCGACAAGGGGACGCTGTAATTGATCGTGGGATGAAAGAGATCCTCTAACCAAGCGCAAAACCCCCAAAAAAGTCCCGTAGAACGAAAAGGGCACCCAGTGTGACAGGTTGGCTGGATGCGTTCTCATTCAGGCACCCCGGTGTTCGCCACTTTAAGCTTTTCTCACTTAACAACTGCATTGGCCCGCTTCCGGTGGAGAAGATCGCTTTGGAGTGACTGTATGCGCATGGGACGAGCTGATGGGTCGGGCTAGCACTCAAACGGAACTGTCAAGTGGATCAAATTTGATCGTGAGTCACCGATTAGCGTGAGGCCGAGAAGGGCGCGTGATTTCCACGCTTACCGATTTTCCCCCGAGATAAGCTCAGTGGCCGTACGTTGAAATATCATAGGCATAACATTAGGCCCTGGTTCTAGCGACTGTTTTGAATATTGCATCTCATGTTTAAATTTTACAACATTTTATTAATAGTATAGTGATTTACAGACTTTTTTGAACAGTTTTAACACTCGGATTTTACAGGGTTTAAAAAACACATTTCGAGTATTTTCTTCCTTAACGATGAGCGTTTGTTTCCAAGTAATGTTGTATAGTCCCGTGCGATCAACTATTTTTATTTGTATGATAAAATGAAAACAACTTATATATAATGAAATACATTGATGAAAAATCGCCTCCCACAGCCAAGCGCTGCATCGTAAAACAAAGAAGTCACTTTTTACAGAAAAACAAATGCACCCCGGTTCCAAAAAGCTGCTCCATATTTATGAACCTCTCGCAGCGGATAAACTTCGCACTGCAAGCCTACCGCGTAAGGTGCGCCTCATTTAAGCCACGCGTGAAACGAACGTTGTAGTTTCGGCGGAAAGATTTTTGTTTCAGTTTTAAGAAAAGCTCCGAAACAATGCCAGCAATGGATCAAGTTTCACGAAAAACAACACACGACTGTGACACAAACCAACGGTGCCGTAAATTTCGTATGATTTATGGCGAGATATTTTTGTGGTACATGACGGAAAAACAAACCTCCGAACTGTGTCAATGAGGGATTATGGTGAATGGATCCAGGTGGAACTGGGGGCTACGCGCCAGCACAATGAAAAATGTAATTTTAAGGCTAATGGAAGCACCTATTTTAAAGCCAATGGTCGTAGTCCCTAAACAAATAAAAATAACTGGTTGAGTACTTTATGTACTTTAAGTTCATTTTTTGTATTTTTATATGGCATATATGATCAATAAAAAATGAACGTTGGATCATTTCAAACCGTATTGACTATTTACATTTGATATAAAATACTTCCATAAATTCAAGTTTTAAGAAGCTTCAAGAGTTTTAACTCCACCGAAACAATTGGTACCTTTTATCCTACATCAGGAACGATCATTCGATCGAAATCATAAAAACATTGCACGCCAAGTGCAAGGAAAGTTCTAGATTTTACAGACAAAAATAAATTACATAGAACCCTTCTTGAAATTCCCCTACAGGATGAGTAAAAAATGATTCAAACTAATAAAGTGTAATCATACTTCGATTTTTTTAAATTTAATTTGCTCACAAACTGTTCTCCAAAACTCTGAAAAAATTAACGACTACAATAAGTGTCTAAAAATGTCTTTAAAATTTTTAAATACTAAACAAATTGGTGTTTCTTAGAAACACTTCTTCTTAGAAGATTTTAGAGAAAAGTAAATGTAATAAATTGGGTAATGATTTATTCAGACCAAAAAGCCTTTTCCCATCGACGTGCCTCTCTCTCTCTCACCGCTTATTAACATACTTAATTGTCACCTGGTTGTCGAGACACCTTGCACCACAGCATCTTCCCTTCGAAGCTACCAGAGAACCAAACTAACAGGACCAATTCAGCTGCTAGACTTGTTGTCGCAGTTGTTGTACCCCGGGCACACTTTCACCACCGTACCTCGCAACGATGTTCGACGATGTAGTGTAGATTTGTTCCTCTGTTTCTCCACTCTGTTCTGAACGTTCGGGCTACCGAGAGCAAATTAAAAGAATGAACGAACGAAAACAAAAAAATCGGTATCGTGTCACCCGAACTCAAAACGGAAGCCCGACGCTCATATCTCACCTCGGTGCCTGGCGCACCTGGCGGTGTGTTCGCGGCTGCATGTCATTTGCATTTGAAATCAAAACAAATTTATTCCACTCACCAATCGTAGCCACCGATCAAACGCGATGATGATGTCTGCGGCCAGGACTGCGGGAACCCTCCGGTCCGCAGCGTCCGTGAGCAGGTAGAAGATGCGTTGCCTCGCTGGCATCTAGCTGCTGTTACATGCGGGACTGCTGTACGCGCTGTTGACACATTCACGGTGGGCTTCAGGCGCTTCAGGCGTCCTTCCGTGGTGAATCATGCCCATTCTCGATGTGTGTTCTCCTTGTGCCCGCATTCGCATCCCGCTACGATCCTCCCGGTTTGTTGTTTTAGATGATTTTTATGAATGGTACGCTACGCACAAGGGGAGCGATACTTCTCGGAAACAGAGTGGCGGACGGTACGCACTCGATTTTCGCTGCAGCGATGATCGTTGACGATCTTTCACCCGATCACCGATATTCCGCTCTTTCTTTCGATCCACATCGATCCATCTTTTCCTGCCAGAGAAAACATCGTACATTTGACACCCCTGTTCCTATTTGGCTAGAATCACCATCTTTCACCGGGCACTTGCATCATATTTTATTCTCTACCCGCCGACCTGCTGGGATGGGGCGGAAGAAAAAGCAATATCAATCTTGCTTGAATGATAAAAACAAACATTCAGCGTCTTTTCTTGCCCTTCCGAGGTTGGTTCGATTGCCATGGCTATTGTTGAGAGAGGCTTTCGATCGTTCGAACACAGGGTGAGGTTGGTCGAAGAGCGTTAGGGAGGGTCGTGTTAGTGTTGGTTTTGGTGCGATGTTCTTTCCTGTTTTTATTGCTCTTTGTTTGATAACTCTGCTGTGCGCTTCGAAGGTGAACAGATTGCAATCGAACGAAGAACATCTGAGTGGAGTTAATGTTCTGTTATTCTACCGTTGTTTCAAGCACTCGACGGAACCAGTTTCTCACACAAAACCATGGTGCAGAGCAAATTGTTGCATTTCAGCAAGAATATCTTAAACAATTCTCATAAAAACGAATATCTAATTCCAAACTATTAGACTATCAGACTACAATATGCATCGATTAAAGAAAATATTATTTATAATTTTGCTTTTAATATTAACGAAATATAAAAAACACTATAAGAAATAGCTTAAGAGACACCACAAAAAACATGACTAAAGATTAAGAAGATAGCTTGTTCTACCGTCAAAAGAAATATTCTCCTAAATGGAACTAGCCGCACGGCTTGAGATAATGTTTTTTGGGATACTGAATATTTAAAATTTTGATTAATTTTTATATTTTATTTGTTTTGTTTCCTTTTCAAAATCCATAATTGGTTGGTTTTATTATGCCCAAACATACTTCTTCCGAACATTAACGAGCTGTCTAAACAATAATATCTAGTATGAGCGTCAAAAAGCTAACTTTATAACATTTTTAACTCTAGGTCTCTTTCTCAATCCAAAATCAAACAATTATTAAAATTGTCATTGAGAATCAACTACATTTTATTCAAATTTTACTTCTACGATGTCCATAGACCAAAATAGTTCTTCTCGAACGCAACAATAGGTCTTCGTAATGTATATTTGTCGTTAAGTTTGTTCGTGTTCAGTCGTATTTACTTTTGTTTTAGAAACATTTCGTATAATTTGAAAACAAAAAGTCAAGAGGTTGAGAAGCACTAATATTAATTATCTTTATGGATCATTCATTCAATCACCGTGATCTCCCGGTGCACAATGACAGTAAATTTTAACATGAATGTGATTCAATTATCCACCGCTTAATATCCATCAATAAAGCCATTCAGTGAAACGCGATCCACAATCACCACTCGGTAGCACCATCTTGGACCACCAACACAGGCGCAACCATCATAAAGCGCTCCCGTAGAAGGCAAATGACCCACGGTGCAATCTGACCCGCAAAGCGCCACCTGACTGCAATTGTTGTTGATGTTTCGCGAAACTTACTGCATGCAGGCACGTTCACCGGAGCTTAATCCGGTACGTAAAAGGTGTGAGCGTAGGCTGCTTGTTTGCGTTCTGCACCGTGCTTTCTTCACCGGGAATCCTCTTCTTTATGTGTGCGCTTCAGGATCGGCAGGGAAGGCGAACGTAACTTACTCATAAAAATGACCCGTTGCAAGCGCGGTCCCGCAGGAAGCGCGTGGTCTTTGATCGCACGTCGGTCGAATTGTTGAATCGAAACCGTGCGCCTTTAAACCGATCCAAAAAGCATAAATTCACCCGCGCGATGATGAGTTAAGAACCCGTCAAGACCCGCGGGTTGTAAATTAAGCAACAAAATTGCGCGGGTTCGTGCGCGCTGCTTTCATCCGTCGCAGGCCGCTAACGCCGAAAACGCCTCGGGGCATGTTTAAGGCTCGCAAACCCCTTCCCGGGAGGGCATAAATTATCGTGCGGTATCAACGTGCCCGGTTAACCGATCCTGCTGCGCGGTCGATCCATAAAATCCCGCGCATCGATCCTAACCGCCGGATAAAGCGGGTTCGTCGTCTCCAAACGCACCGGCAACGGGGCGTTAAAGTCTTTCGTTTCTTGTGGTGCAGTAGTGAAGTAATGAACGCCCGTTTGCGGTGGTGGTGCAACGGTGGCGCTGTGTGCGTGTGTCTCATCATAAATAATCCGCCGCATGCGGCAGTTGGCGGCGCACTCGGTCCAGGACAGGTGCATACGATCGTCGGCTGTCGATCGGAGGGGCACCCGAAAGGACATGCTCGTTAGCGGTGCTAAAAGCCATGAAGCCTTCCGAATGGCACGCGCACCGAAACGGGAAGCGCACTCGTGCACGCAACGCAGCTGAACAGCTGATTAGCAGCAGAAGTGCGCCACGAGCGACGGCGTCCCTACGGCGAGTATCCCTTTCATTCGCAGCAGGACCCACACCGCACGACACACGGTTGAAGAGTTGAAGGCAGGCAGATCGGCTCGCTTTATCAGTGCCGGTGCTCGGATGCCCGATAATCCCGTCCGCCTTTTGACAACCCCTTTTTCCGGACTGCAGCTGGGTCGTCGCGTGGTGGATAGGATGTCTCGTAAAGTGTCCCTCTAGCGAACCGACCGCACCAAAGTGCAAGGTGGCCGATGTCGTCGGTCGGAGTGATAAATACGTTATCCTTTGACCGTCTCCATCGTTTTCTCCCCTGCGCGGGTACCTGGAGCTGGTTCGCCCTAGCGATCTGTTATCCTCGCGAACGGTTGGGTCGTCAAATCGGTAGTTTATCCCCCATCTTCGACAGGGAAGAGAGAAAAAATACGTTACGAGCAATAAATTGTGTTAAAGCATTTTATGGTTGGTTTTCGGTCTGTGTGTTTTTCAAAAGCAATAAAAGCCGTCTTTTTCGCTTCCGTTTCGTAGGTGATCGATACTCAACACATGGTTTCGAGTGTGTAAAGCCTGAAGTGGTGGTGATAACTTGAAATATCCAGTTAAGTAATACAATCTTACACATTCTCACAACCCTTAGAATTTATATCTGCTATGACTAGCAACTGTTAATGAATAAATTGGGACTACAATTAAGACCCACAGTTTTGCAGTTAAAATATTTCTTATTTCCCTTAAGGATTTTGTAGAAAGTTGGATTATCTTGAAGTTTTAGAATATTCGTGATATGTTATCTGCCGATATGTCATATAACTATCCTCAAAAAACCTCATGAGCAAATAACAATTTTATGTTTAATTATTTATCTGAAGATATTTTCAGGATATTCAAAATGTTCAGAATGTTCCAAGAAAAGGGTGTTATAAATAACTAGAAGCTAGAGTAAAGCTCAAGGTGTCAGAATGAGGTTTTTATTTTTGAAATTCAAACGAATCAACACTAGGGGGAAAAATGGAAAATACATATGTATTATTATTATTTCCTTTGTTCGAATGAACATCTTTAGACAAGCTTAAGTTTCAATGTATCTTTTTAACTTCGCGATGGAATATTTAAAAATAGTAATACGAAACTACACTTCAAAAACTCAAATTTTAATAAGACGCCCATGCAAAACTTCTGACGCAACCAGGCAAACCCATCAGACCTTAAACAAACAAGAAGGTACCCACATGTCACCCGTAGCGAAGCGTGCTCGTTTTTTTTTCTTCCTTCCTCCAAATACGCATCGGTCGTTTTCTGCTTTTCCGGTTTCGTACCGCAATGACATGCACGCATCTTTCCCAGCCATGTTTCCGACCTGTCTCATTTCATCCGGCTCGGAACATAGTTTTCGTTTTTTCGGTTCGTATCAATTTTATTGCAGGTCACCGGTCGTTTGCCTTTTTGTTTCATTCCGACGCTTCACTTTTTGTCAACGCCACCCGCCACCACCACCGAAAATGGAGCCGCGTTGCTTGGCGTTGGTGCCTTTTCGCTATCGTTCTTCAGCCCGTTTTGTCGGTTTTTGTTTTAGACGGTCTGCGACCAGACGATCCTCGTGCGCGCGTGCGCGTGTATGTGCGTCGGAAGTAATATTTTCTGCCACGGTGACAGAACCATGATGATGGTGATGTTGATGATGATGGTACTCGATCAGTTTATTTATTTTTTTATGCGAATGGAATGAACTGTGCGTTTTTGTCTTGGCTGCTTCAAGGTCAGCAGCAGCAAGTCCCACATTCCTGACAGGCAGGTGGCGAAGTGGTGTCGGAAACAGCTGGATAATGTAGGAGTGTTTTATTTAGGTAATCCAATAAAAAGCTTCGCCATTCATGTCAATAGTGTTGCTCGCTACCTGCTTAAGCTTTCAAAAAGACAACTTCATCGCACGTTGTTCTCATGTGCACCAAACAAGTTACCAGGAGTCTGTCAACACCTTATTCGTTGCAAATCTCCAACAGTTTGTGACACTAAATTCCCAAAACACTAAATTCCCAAAAGTGTCCGTCAAACAATAAACTCGTTAAAGTGTTGAAACCATATTTTCGTGTGAACCTCCTGTCGTCCTGTCGTTCTTCACGGTGGAGACAATGTTTCTGCCCTTCCTGCTGCCGGCGGACGCAGGATCTAGGATATATATACTGCCGTAAAAATGTTCATCTTAATGATTATGATTGCCCCTTGATTGCCATTATCATAATGGTTATTATAACCGCTGTTATTTATTGCGCTAATTATAATAAAGCCCGAGCAGCCCCCTTCGGTGACAACGGCAAACGGCGCTCCTGACTGCACCAAATTGCACTTTACTTTTCCGGCCCATCCGGATCCCCGGGAGTGCGAGTGTGTGTGTTGTCACCGAGTGATAGGAAGCGATGCGATCCACTGCACTTCGCACGTTGCTGGTTTAATCCGCCGGTCTCCGCGCACCGTAGCTGATGCAATCATTCACGGCGGTGTCCCGGTTTGTCCCGGCAGCGACCGACGACGATGGACACTTGCTCTGCGTATCTCGGTTGCCACATCTCATCTCGTGCGATCGCAATACAGCGATCGTCTGGTTGTCTGGAGTGGAGTGGACGCCGCAAGCTTCTCCCGGAGCGTCCCTCGTGCCTGTTCAATTATTATTTTGTCATTCGCACCAAGCGCCGGCAAGCCGGTCCGCCGACCTTGTACGCGCAGACGACGATCATGCGCCGGAGACAATGATCGATGGGCGATCAGGCGTAAGTGCTACCGGATGTTGGGACAAGTTTGCGCACCCCGCTGGATCGATCCGGCCGGCTGGCTCAGGCTGGCCGTGCAAGTGAGGCTGGCCGGACAAGGGCTGGGCAGCCGGTGACACACATAACTCGCCTAGCCTCGGGCGGAATCTCGAACGGCGCAATTAGCAAACGGTCTAGCCCGAGCTGCTAGGGGGTGTTCATTAGGAGACGGGTGAGAGGAAAGGAAGAAGGGTGCAGTAGTCTCACTATCGCCCAGACCGCATTGGGTGGCAGGGGGGCGCACAAACTTCCGGGCCTCCCTTCGGAAACAATGTGCGCGCTTGTGACGCGCGTCTGATTCATTGCGCCCGTTATTAATGTGAGAGTATTTTGAGCGGCCGAATAATGCGCATTGTTCTAAGCAGAGCACAGTGGATACAGGCCGTTGTTTCGCAGCCCCTCCGAACGCTAAATTCATTGTACAGCCACTGGAAAACGTGCCTGGAGACCCTCGTGTGGGTTTGGAGTGGCGTCGCCAAAAAATCCGCCGTCCACGGCTGACCACGACGACGGAAAAGGGTATAAATCAGAACAGTGGGAGGATAGCTTTGATGTTTGTTTCTTTTCTTTCGTACATTGGTTCGTCTATTTATATATGACAATAATCAAAAACTTATCAACTTTGGCACAATTTGATCGCGTATTTAATAACAAATTTTCATAGTAATTTGAAAACATTAAAAATATAGTAACTAAATGTATATATCATTTACTTTTCACAAGCTTAGATCTTTATGAACTTTACAGTATCAAGAAATTACAGTTAAAGAAATAAAGACGCATATACAATTGGAAATTTATGAAAAGAGATAACACAACCAAATTGGTTATTTGACACTTTTAAACGGGATAAGTTTTAAAAAGAATCTAAAATAAATTGATAATGTTAATAAATGAATCAACCAACTAGATAAATTACTACTACTTTCATACATTTATGTTCAAAATTCATTTTTTTCGTATTCTTGTCGAATTTTCGAATTATGCAATCAATTTTTAACAGCAATTAGCAGAAATGGTATCTCGAGAGTACCAAAACTAAAGAAGCTAATCGGATCAACATGATGGACTGAGTCTGATTCAACACAACGGTTAATAGCGATGTTCCTAAGATTGTAGGTTGTGCTAATCATAGGTTTTTGTATTTTAAGACTTGCCTCCAAGTTTTTTTTAATGAATGTCTTCTTATATTTCCTCTATTTCTTCTGGTCTAGATTCCGAATCTCATCGCGATTTGATATATTATTCTATACATGATTTATTGTTTTACTATTCACGTTTAAGATAAAACTGTGTTATAATCTGAATACGATTATACCTGCTCATAAGCTTATCGAGAGCTGTGGTTGTTGTTTCAATATCAAATAATGCTTGAACCAATTCGTGGTCGGGAAACATGACTTTCCAATATGGTCTCGTTTTGTCTCAACTTCCTCCTTTACTTATCCCATCGATTGTTTGATTAATGCCCATTCTTCTACCGCATGCTCGCTACGGCGAGTTGCACTGCTTGATCACACGCCAAAAACACCTTCCAATTTTTTCTCAATCTCACCACGAATCGCATGAAGATCGAACGACTTTCCAGCCAACGGCATTTGAAATGGCAACGTGCAACAAGCATCCAAACATCGTGTTGCCCCACAAGCACGACCGGTACGAGTGTTTCGTTTTTCGTAAATCACACCCGCGAGACCGGTGACGGACCGAAATCCTCCACCACCGGTGACCGGTTTGCTTTTTTCCGTCTGTTGTTGCCGTTGGTGCCTCGCAGCACTCCTCCATGTCGCGAATGTCACTCGGCGGCACGGATGACATCCCGGTGTGTCCGCTGGGCGCAACATCAGGCTGGTCGTGTTAGGCCGCGCGATGCTAATGACGACGTCGCTGCATCTGCATCAAGCGTGCTGTGTGTGTGTTGACCAGCCAGCGCGGAAACTCGATATTTATGGTGTCTAATGCGCGCCCGGTCGACACGAGCACCGGCTGCATCGACACGGATGACACACACAACAGGTGGATGCTGGCCCGACCGCTGCGAGCGTTTGTTATCGTGGCGTCCTCCTGCGAGTCGTATCGAACTCCGCACATCGTGCCGTCGCGGCCGAACGAGCATTATTGTACATTCGTGGTTTTTTTTGCATTGGAACAATGGGATTTTTCGTCTAATATGCATCCAAATATGAAAGAAAACTGGCAAAGCATGCGAACATCAGCTTAATCAAGCGAAAGGTATCGATGCGGTTGTTCAAATATCAGTAAAAAGTTATGATTTTTCATCATGTTTTGCAGTTTCCAAACAAAAACCCACTGTCCAATATGGAACCCTTCTACAAGCGTTTTTATCTAGCTAGGTCGGTAGCGGGCGCAGGTGGCCTAGGATGTCGCCACCAAAGGAGGTTCGATATCAACCGCTGAGCCTATAAAATATATGAGATTGTGAAATTCGAAAAATGTGGTTCGCCTAGAAAAAGGCACTGAGATCGGCCACGAACGGACCGACAGACGGACGGTTGGTTGGAAGTCCCCGCTCTCAAACACACGTTTGCTTTTAGAGATCGGGGAGGTCTGCAGGAGGTTCGATATCAACCGCTGAGCCTATAAAATATATGAGATTGTGAAATTCGAAAAATGTGGTTCGCCTAGAAAAAGGCACTGAGATCGGCCACGAACGGACCGACAGACGGACGGTTGGTTGGAAGTCCCCGCTCTCAAACACACGTTTGCTTTTAGAGATCGGGGAGGTCTGCACCGATCGCGAGGAGGAGGACGTGCTCAAGAGGACGTTTGAGGAGAACGGTGAAACCTTTTTTTATTTTGTTGAGTGTGATAAAGTTTAGTTCCTTCTTCATTTCACCACGGAATGCTGAATGTAACCCTACAGTTTGAAGTTCACAGAGAAAACAGATCGCTTTCAAGAGGATCGTGGGATCTGGAACCCCATCGACACTTTCGATAAGCTTCGAGATCGAACGCAGCCAATAAAATCCCACCCTCCTCACGGAGGGATCAAACGACGAGTGGTGAGACCTCTGCCACCATGGACCTCCAGGTTTGCTCCATTGACGTCAGTGCATCCCCGCACCATATTATGCCCTCCGTGCCCACGGCTGCTACTAAACGGGAGCCGCTGGGTTCGGCTCGCGCTTACACAACACAACTGCACCGTGTGGGTACCGTTCGTTCCGTTGCGACGCTTGTTTTGGTCTATATTTAGCTCATTTACACCTATTGCACCCGCTGGTTGACGGGTGGCCAGCGGGCATAGGAAGGCAGGAAGGAAGGAAGGAAGGGGTCACCCGTAATGACCGTCGTGCCGTCCGTCCGTCCGTCCGGTCGCTGCAATTGCAAAGTCACTTTCAACTCTAATCCTAACCTTCTCGCCTCAAGCAGGCTGGAGTGACTTCCCACACGGAAACCTACAGTCAGCGACAGAAGAATAGCATTAAGCACGTAATTCACCAACTTTGTTTTACAACTTTTGTTTCCATCGTACTTACTATGGTGTTAAATAGCTACAGTTCAATCTCCCAACTTTTAGCTACAAACCAATGCGAAATGCGAATATAATGCCATAATTTCGCTTATTTTTCCCCGTGAAATATCGATTTGTAAAGCAATGTTGAAAATTTTATTTCGTTGCATTTTTATTTTGATTTGTTATTTATTTCCTAGGATTTAAATCAATAAGTTTTTGTCGTTGAATTCATTATGTTATATTCATTCATTGTGTTATATTCATTTCAATACTACATTTTTGCACTTATTTTCTTAAACTTTGGGTTTTCTAGCTTTTTTCATAAATTCCATGTCATTAATTTTGAATTTTAGACGTTACTAATAAGCTTTTGAATTGCTTAGTAAGCTAAATCGATGAGTGTATTAACAAATTAAAACGTTACTGCATTGCTCACTTCAGAAGGGAATGAGCGCAACATTAGACTTGAACTTCTTGTATTCGCCTTAAACATAATTTAGAACATAATTATTCTGGACTGCTTTAAACGTAAATTTAATTAAACCTATTGTTCAAACGAAAAAGTTTTTTAATCATTCAAGATAAAGATAAAAAAATAAGTGCATATTATTCTTAAATCTCAAGATTTTCGAATTTCTTCCGAAAAAAAAAACATTTTGTTTGAAAATCATGAAATGGCATGGACAACACGATATTGCTATTATTATTACCCCAACTGTACCAACGAATCACTTGTCAGTGGATCATGGCTCGTGTCCAGGTGCATAGCGATCGCAGCAGACCGTGTGTTTGTGTGCGAGGAATGCAATTGCGATAAACACTGGCGACGGGAAAATCAAGATCTCTTCTAGGCACGCTCGTGATCAAACGTATGACGGCCGGTGATGATCGAGTGGCGTTGGAAGATCCGTCCGATACTCCGAACGTGCGGTTCAAGGATATCCACGTAGTAAAACCCGCGCAATGCCACCGCGCAACTGCTTGCGGGCGCTATCATTCTAAGCTAGCACGATGACATTGAGCTTCCAGCTTCAATCCGTTCGCTTTGAAATCAAAACTTTCATTACACATCTGAAGCAAAGGTCTGATCTTCCTGGAATGGAGCGTCCCGGAAACATTCGAATTATTTATTGCTCATTTCTGATTTACAATCCGGCGGGATTCGTTACAGAACCTAACGGGACAGACTGGCAGGAAAAGCCACATCGTTTTGATTTATTTCAAACAGCAAAAACAAACACCCCGAGATGAGTTCGGGCCTCACCAAAATCGGAACGAGTGACTGCCAAGAACGGATGATAAACTACCCATGGAACCGCACTCGGAACCGGCTACCTGTGGCAGCAGAAGCCGTAGATCCTTGCCCATTGTTGCATCTCGCGACCGTTTGTTGTGCCCCTTCAGAAGAGTTCGTGAAAACACACACAAGAACTGATTTTCTCTCGCGATAAGGCCTGCGATCGTAAAACTACACTTGTCCGTTCGTCACCCGATGCTAATGAATTGTTCGCCCCGGGAAAGGGCAGCCGGTGAGAATTCCCTCGAAATTGGGTAAGAAATGGATGCTCAAATTTGTTCGAGCAATTAACACCTACCGAAATGGGGAGGCGCGGGTTCGTTGACGTTTCGGGATTCAGCCCGAGCTGCCCAGAAGCCGGGCTAGACAGCGTGTCACTAGTGAAGGGATGCACTCTTGTCAGGCGGTTCGTTGTTTCTTCTTTTAGCACCATGCAGCTAAATTTATTGCTCCAGTGACAAACGCAAACATACTTGGTTTGTTGGGCATAAAGTGCCCAACAGCGCTTGGGAAAGATTACGCCGCCGAGGTGGACATTGTTTCACGCGGAAACGATCACCAAGGCATGAAGTCTTTCTACAGCGCGCTGAAGTGAGTGGTTTCCACAAGGAAAACCTTTCAATTCCTGCACGTATTGTTTTCTCAATCTCACCACGAATCGCATGAAGATCGAACGACTTTCCAGCCAACGGCATTTGAAATGGCAACGTGCAACAAGCATCCAAACATCGTGTTGCCCCACAAGCACGACCGGTACGAGTGTTTCGTTTTTCGTAAATCACACCCGCGAGACCGGTGACGGACCGAATTTTTCTCAATCTCACCACGAATCGCATGAAGATCGAACGACTTTCCAGCCAACGGCATTTGAAATGGCAACGTGCAACAAGCATCCAAACATCGTGTTGCCCCACAAGCACGACCGGTACGAGTGTTTCGTTTTTCGTAAATCACACCCGCGAGACCGGTGACGGACCGAAATCCTCCACCACCGGTGACCGGTTTGCTTTTTTCCGTCTGTTGTTGCCGTTGGTGCCTCGCAGCACTCCTCCATGTCGCGAATGTCACTCGGCGGCACGGATGACATCCCGGTGTGTCCGCTGGGCGCAACATCAGGCTGGTCGTGTTAGGCCGCGCGATGCTAATGACGACGTCGCTGCATCTGCATCAAGCGTGCTGTGTGTGTGTATCAAACAATAAACCATTTAGCGCACGAATTAGCAGCTAGAAGTAAGGATGTCTTAGGGCAATGGGCTGCCTTCAAGGCATCGAAAGGGTATAAATCAGAACAGTGGGAGGATAGCTTTGATGTTTGTTTCTTTTCTTTCGGACATTTTTTCGTCTATTTCTTTATGAAAATAATCAAAAACTTATCAACTTTGAAACAATTTGATCGCGTATTTAATAACAAATTTTCATAGTAATTTGAAAACATTAAAAATATAGTAACTAAATGTATATATCATTTTCTTTTCACAAGCTTAGATCTTTATGAACATTACAGTATTTCAAGAGGTAAAGACGCATATACAATTGGATATTTATGAAAAGAGGTAATACAACCAAATTGGTTATTTGACACTTTTTAAACTGGTTAAGTCATAAAAAGAAACTGAAATAAATTAATAATTTAAATGAATGAATGAACAAACTAGATAAATTTCAACTACTTTCATACATTTATGTTCAAAATTATTTTTTTTTCGTATTCCTGTCGAATTTTCAAATTATACAATCAATTTTTAACAGCAATTAGCAGAAATGGTATCTCGGGAGTACCAAAACTAAAGGAGCTAATCGGATCAACATGATGGACTGAGTCTGATTCAACACAACGGTTAATAGAGATGTTCCTAAGATTGCAGGTTGTGCTAATCATAAGTTTTTGTATTTTAAGAGTTGCCTCCAAATTTATTTTTATGAATGTCTTCTTATATTTATTCTATTTCTTCTGGTCTAGATTCCAAATCTCATCGCGATTTAATATATTATTCTATACATGATTTATTGTTTTACTATTCACGTTTAAGATAAAACTGTGTTATAATCTGAATACTATACTGTCATAGTGATAAAAGAATGAAATCTGTGTCACATGGAGCAACTAGCGTCTGAAGAAACATTACCGTATGGTGATCTTGTCCCATATAAGGTGATTGGAATGTACTTTTCTATTTCATCTCTCCATCCAAGTTCTAAGAAGAACACATTCACAAGAAGAACCAATCTCGCCGGTCCTAAAAAGTGAAACATCAAGAAAGACGAACAAAATACAAAAGAAGGCCAGCAGAGAACATCCTGCAAACAACCGAGCCACCGATCCAACCGCAAGCGCCATCGGCATCGTTCCCCGAAGCTGATGACATTTTTTGCACCCATCTTCGAATGGCCCCATAAGTCATACCGTCGTACCATCCCGGAACGAGCGAAACCGCAATCATGGCGCGGTGCAGTAGCCGACCCTGGTAAGTGCGCGTAATTATCTCATGATATCTTGATGATCAATAAATACAATCACTTTCCATCACGAGCACCGGAGCGGCGGCCACTCGGCGTGGTCCATTCATGGTCGGCCCACTCGGGGCCCATCTCCCACCACCGTCCTCAATAGCCATCTCCAACTGGAACAGAAGTAAAAACAGAAGCCTCGGCGAACGGTTTGCGGCCGAACACCACCGTACGCACCCGTACATTCCAGCACTCCGCAGGGATGGATAATTTGTGCAGCAATAAATTGATCGCCGTCTTACGGGCAATTAACATGCGAAACCGAATCGAGCCGGCCATCGAGCGTCCCCGTCGTCGTCTCCGCCATCGTCGTCGTGGCTCGTCACTTGCTGAATGATGAAGTCACCGGCCCGAAGTCGTTCGGAGCCTCCGGAGCTGGTTTCAAATCGGTCCCGGCTGGGGGCCCAGCGTTTAGCAAGTGTCAGGTCGGTGTGTTTCGTTACGGCCGTTTGAAATGTTCTGAATTGCATGGTGGAAAGTTACGGTTGATCCAGCTGTTACAATGAACAGCAAGGAATAGGGTACACTTTCCTATTATTACAAAATAAATGATTTGAATTTGTATTGTTTTCGGAGAATGTGTAAAGAAACTGATTATGCTTTTACAATCACCAATGCAAGTGAGAAAGTAGCTTGAAGAAATCATTTACACTAGAGACATCGGTTTAATAAATAAATAGCGAGGCACAGAGTTTTCGTAGTATCCATTTTTGTTCTACAGATAACATTTCTTCATGCTTGTGTGTCCCGCGGCTATACAAACACTATAATATTATTGGTAGTATTCCAAATATGCAAATGTGATGTAACTCTATTTCAAAGTAATAACAATGATCCATAACTTTTCAAAGCATTTACCAAACATTTTCATCTCGTTATTCATTTTTTCGCTATAATTCAATTAAACTTATTATTGATTTGTTATCAACGTACAATTTTTAAAACAAAATCGTCACAAGATAGCAATCTCACATATCTAAAAGAGATTTTCCAACACGCATACGAGGATGTATCAACTTCTTTTACAAGTTTTTTTTATAAGCTAGACAGTGAAGAGATATAATTATTTCATTGTATTTCGTGGGAATTTCTGTAAAAAATGTGTTTAACCTAGAGGGGGTTCGAGATGTATAAACAGATTCCATGTTCCAGAATATTCTGTTCATCAAGAAATTATATTTTAAAAAGGAATACCCTATGCATTTGCATTAAGATTCAGCAAAAAACAGGTTTCAGCAAATTGAAAATTTAACCTCATAATCGTTAATAAAGGTATACCTTCAGTATCAGTTTCTTTTCTGATAATACAACCTATAACAAACTAAAATATGTAATCGATCCGAAAGAGCAGTAACGTTCAACAATTTCGTTTACATGTAACGTGATGGATCACTTAAATCCAATAGGATCATCGCCTTTAAAATTCGGATGAAAATGAAGACTAACTTCTATGCTCTAAAACTATTCTAAAATCGATATTGTCCGTTTTATCCTCCTTACTTCTATATTTCAGTTTTTTATTCAATTTTCATTAGAAGCAAAAAAAACAATAGATAAAAAGACATTATTTTTAAGGACGAAGGCAAACTTTGAAAATATCGAAAAACTATATAGAGGTTCATATCTATTTTCATAAATATGCATGCTTTTTTGGAATCCCACAATGGCAACCCCATATGGTTATAAGCGGCTCCGGTGCTGAAGTGATAGCACTGCCTTCATTTGGCAGGACAGTACCACAATCCCATCTCAGAATGAAGAAGGAAGAAGTCCGGATATGGCGGACAAAATTAGTCTAATAAATCTTTTGACGGCAGGCATAATCGCGTGAGTAGCTACGCCAAACAATATCAAGGAGGATTAACCCAATCAAAGTTAAAGATTGTGATCATTGCACTTTATCTGTTGACTTCCTATATATCACATAGTCCTTTCACTTTCACAATGTTCGTCGATCGTTCATCGATCTTTAAGTTCTGTCCCTTATAAAACCTACGTTACACTTAGGTCGAGACCCTCCACGGCCTCGTGCTTTTCTTAGGCGCGTGATTCACCTCAGCATGTATATACGCATCCTGTACACCGACTAGAAAACAGATCTCCGATTCAGAAATAGAAATCATACACCAATTAGCACCGCACGCAGAAAATGCGCCCCATTAACGCCTATTGAATAATTCCTTCCCCGGCGCAAACAAACCCAGAATCGAAAGATCGTTTTCGCGATCTCTCGAAATTACCAACCCTAAACCCTAATTAAATCCATTCCAAAGTGGCGGCGCGCTCCCTGCAAGCCCCCTTCACCCCATTCGGAAGCATTCACACCTTTTAATCAGCTCGAGCACGTGACAAATTTAAATAATTGCATAACGAAACGGCTCCAGCTACACCGGATCGAGACGGCCCGCCCGAGACGGAGCGACACCCGAGCCGGAGAGGCGAACCCGCCTTCGTTAAATGGTCCGTTAATATAAGCCATTTATTAGGCCGCTTTGCTTTAAGCATGTGCGCGTCCGCGCGTGTGTGTTTTGATGTTTTTTTTTCTCTCTCTCTCTCTCTGCTCCCGGCACCGGGTATGTTTTCGTTGCGCTCTTTTCTATTTGTGCGCAAGCTTTTGCGCGCCAATAATTATGCATCGGGGTTTGACGTGGAGTCGGCCTAGACCACGGCCATGCCGTCGAACGCCAATCGAACGCACCGCGGAAGCCTACCGTCGGGAGAAGACGGACGCGTGGATCGCGTGTTGACGTGCGTGAACAAATTGACACCGGTTTAAAATGTCACAACCGAGGGGTGAAATCTCCCAGTCGATCACGTCCAAAAATGTCCGCCGAAGGCAACGAGAACATTGGTAGCGTTCGTGGTGTGCAGCACCGCGATCGATAAGGATTTGAATATTCAATTCCAAAACACAGCTCACAGCTCACGATCGCCGCGAAGATTAACGACCCCGTCAAACTAATCCCACCCGTGGCCTACTGCCGGTTCGGTTCGAATGCCGCTGTCAAACGTCAAACACTCTTCCACCGAAGGCCTGGCACGAATCAGGCGCCACACACGCTAGACAAGTGGGCATCTGCGGAAGACACGAGAGTGGCGACTCTAAACAGTCTCGTTACATTTGCATTCCGCGGTGTTTACCAACCGCGTTGCACAGCCCATCTTTCACATCCTTTCCGTCCAACGCTCGTGTTTACGCTTATAAATAAATCGCATAACTCAAAAATGAAGAGAGAAAAAAAAACATCCCGACACTAACATCATTTTTGCGGCCCAATACTACCCCCACCGGCCGGTGGTTTATTTAACTGCCACAAACAAATCGTCACAATCACAGCACATAACTGTGGCATTCATTTCAATCGAACCGATCACCGACGGTGGCGCGATCGCGTGCGGAACGCACCGTGCGCAGGAGGACTGGAAAAACGGAACAGAAAAAATCGCGCACACACACACACACAGACTCCAGCATGTCTGCAGCCTCCCGAACGGCCGGGTGGGGTCGGTTGGGTACCCGAACCTCGCCTCGGGTTCACCACAAACCACAAACCACATACCACCCCGTTCGGGGCCACCGGACCGAAGAAGAAAACCGATCTGTACGAACTTAATTATGGTAAATAGTATTTAATTTATTCACGCAGGCGCTGATTGCTTATTATACGGCGTGTAATCTTGAAATTTGTGTATAATTTAAATTTGAATAAAGAGATATACTTTTGCTGCGCTTCCCTCACCCCCCTGGTCCCCTGCCGGTTCCGTTCCGTTCCGCGTTCTATGCGCTTTATTCTCCGCGGTGTTTCCTTTGCCGCCTTCTTTGCCGGCCGCAGTGGTCCAGTTCGCCGGTTCGCGCGTCTGCGCCCTCAGATCAACGGTTGGGATAATCGGTGACGGTGGCGTGCTGCCGTTGCTGTGGTGGTGGTGGTGGTGGTGTTGGTGCGTGATTTGACGCGCGCCGGACGCATTCGGCACGGCAAGGTGCGTTTCCATTGAGCTTTGAGCCAGTTTCCTTTTCCACTCTCGATTTTCAGCAGCTGAGATTATCGTCGTTCTTGGGTGTGACGTATGTGTATGTTTTACTCACAGTGTGATGGTGATTGTGCGAATGATCCTTGAAGAAAGTAAATAATTTCTCAATTTCATAATTCCACACGAGGAGAACGCTTTCATGCGCTTATCTTAAGACGCTGTGCAAACGTCTCCGAATTCTTGACACCCAGGTCCCACCACCTTTTCGCTTTGCACAAATAAAACTAAACAAAATTGAAGCTATTCATCTGTCACACCAATATTGACCGGCCCTAAATATTGGCAAGCGGTCAACACACGTTCGCGCAAGCGCCAAATCGCAACCTAATGACATCATGACTCACACACGCACACTCACAACGCAGCAGACAAAAAAAAACTTGCGGAGCTCACACTACTCACACTTTTTTCATCTCCCCAGCCTCCTACCCAAACACGTTTTAGCTGCAAAAAGCATCACCCGCGGATGCCAAAGTGTCGTTTGCGGTACGGTAATGTCAAAACCAACCGATAGCGAAGTTCTGTTCCTACCGAAACATAGCGCAGTGCCCGTGTCGATACGCGGAGAGGATTTCGTTAGGTAAACTGGTCAATATTGACCCGATTTTGCGATACACTGTTCCGCCGTGACCGCAACCGAACCTGTGCGTGAAGAATGTAATGGGTTGGAAAAATGGGTGCTGGTAGAGTCACGGAGGTTGCTTGTTTCGCGTTTCACCGAAAGCTATGCTGCAAGGTGTTTTAATTAGACGCGACAAGATGCGTGATAAGATACCTGTTTTCTAAAGAGAAAAAACATGTTTTGCGCAGAATGATTGCCATGTTGTTTTTTGCTGTATGTATTTTGTTTAATTTTTGGAATATTGCATTTGAAGAAATTTTCCCAATAGATAGGTGTTCTCATAGAATTGAAATTTTTGGTTGTATAAGTAAATGATATTTTCAAGAACAATATTTTAAGAAAGAATGAAATCACCCAATCTAAGAATGAACTATGGGAACACCATCAAATAAATTTGAAATTAATTGTTGTACACTAAGTCATTTCGAAGACGTTTTACAAAGAA